>SNQJ01S0006243.1:47199-58470 GCA_010110895.2 Picea sitchensis
TTATCAGGTTCTATGTGATGATTGGTTGATGGTGATGATTCAATGTAAAGTTTTATTATCTCTCATATATTCTTGGGTGGAAGGAAGGGGCAAGGATGGAGAGTTCATCTCTCTCTTGATATTGGAGGATTGTATCTTCCTGTTGGAGGTTTATCCCTCCCTTTACATTTGGAAGCTATAGCTACCTTTGGAAGTCATTACTTCCCTTGAACAATAACTATTGATTATTTCTCTTATATTGTGCATGGTGTATTGTGGTGTATTGGTGTAACTCTTATACTATTGTTCATTGCTCATTGGATATAGTTGAATGGTTTAAGTATAAGTTGAAAAAGGTTTTAAGTTGTACTTGATACCGATTCACCCCCCTCTCAGTATCAACACTAAGAAAATATGTTGGTGATGCCATACATAAGAGAATTGATATAATTCAATAAATTTGTGAGCTTGCTCAAAGTATTGTTTTTTTTTCATCAATAATACAAAATTTCAAGGAATACCTGCAAAAAGACCTAGAAAATGATGAAGGATTTTACAAAGAATATGTGAATACATTTTCATCTAAAGTATCGAGCTTAAGTGAATCTCATAGAAAATAACAAAAACTTTATTCAACTTACTGGATGAAGCAGGTCAATGCATGTTAGCTGATAAGAATTAAAGAATAGAAAGAAATGATAAATGAGATTGATGTTTTGGAAAAAAAAGTGATTTGTTTCTTAAACTTGTGGATCTTACAAATGATCTTTATGGTCCCTATTTATTGATGGATAACATGATTTTATCAAAAGATACCTTAACGAGACAAATTATTGCATTAAAAGTTGTTTGGGAAAATGAATTTACCGAAACAATATACTTTTATGAAGAAGAAGTTGAAAAATGGTTAATTTGATATATCAACATGAATGATGAAGTTGATGACATGTTGCATTGATCAGAAATGGATCTGAGAGAATTTTCCATCATAGTGAGTCAAGCAACAACCTTGTTCCCCCTTTTTATGTCTATTTCTTCTACAATCATTTGTCACACTGCCTTATATTTCCTAGTATTATGTGAAAACCAGGTTGACCCTTGATTGTGTTCCTCTTATCTTCCAGGTATTTTCATTTTATGGTCCACGGGAGCCCAATCCCAATCCTATTTAAAGGGCGAATGGATATCTTTTCTTTAAAGACATTCACTTTGTATTTAAAAACTCATATTATTTTTTGAGACTCCGAGAGAACTACTTGGGATACTGTTGTTGGAATTACTTTACACACACCTAGGATTTCTTTTTCCTAAGGTTTTTATTTGTTCATTAGTCATAATTAGTCATTATTCAGTCTCCTATATTTTAGGAGAGAATATTCCACCTGGAAAATATTCTCTTTCAGTTCACACTTCAGTTTGACTAGTTGAGTTGAGTTTAGATGTTGCATTGGGATCATCACCATGAAACATTGGGATCATCACCATGCTAATTAGACCTTGCCTTGGTATCATCGCCAAAGTGGCACATTAGCCTTGATTCCTTGAGTTAACTCCTCACTACTTTCTGTTCAGTCAGTTAACTGAAGACTAGTTGACTAGTTAACTCAACTAGGTGGCATTTCACTCTCGTAACTGCCTGAGAGACTAGAATAGGTGGTAGTTCACTCCCGTAACTGCTGGTGTGTGTCCAGATCACTCTAGACCACCACTATGGTGACTTGGTTCACCTCAAGTCGAGCTCATTGAGTTATACAGAGTATATCATGTGTAAATTATTCATTATTCACAACAGTTAATGAGAATTCTTCCATTCTTTCTATCTTGCTTCTTCTTTCTTAATTTATCTTTGCAAATGTGTGTAGTATTTTCTAGCTAGATCTATTCTGTGCAGGTCAACACATTTACAGATATATACTTTCAAACTGAAAGTCTTCAAGCGTGCCTTCACCTTGCTTGGATTTACTTACAAATACCTTTCAAACTTGCTCTTATACCACTTGATCCAAAAAAACTTAGCTTTCAATTTAACTCATAAGAATACATTAATCCAACCTGATTATGGAATTATGATCGTTACTAACTATTTGCAAAACAACACTTGAATCCACTTACTTAATCAAACGTCATTAATTTTCACAATTAACTTGTGGAAGTAAAATGTTGAAGTTAAGTGAAATAAGGAAAGTAACAACAAGTCAAATGGAACATTACACAAGTTGTTAATGGAGTTCACCAAATATTTTGGCTATGTCTTTGACCTCACTTAATCCATGAACCACTTCATTAAGTCTTCTTTTCAAAGACTTCATTCTCACATAAAGTGGCTATCGTCCTTCTCAAAAAGGTCTCACAACATGTGGATCATTGTCCCATCCTGGAAATTGCAAGACTCTCACATAAAGTGGTTATCCTCCTTCTCAAAGAGTTCTTACAACATGCGGCTCATTATCCCATCATGAGACTTACAAGGCTCTCACATAAATTTGTTATCCTCCTTCTCAAAGAGATCTCACAACATGTGGCTCATTGTCCCATCCTAGAACTTACAAAAATCTTACATAAAGTGGTTATCCTCCTCATCAAAGAGGTCTCAAAACATGTGTCTCATTATCCCATCCTAAGACTACAAGACTCTTTCAATAAGGACCTTATGATCTTCTACAAAAAAACTCTAGTGTGGATGTCATTATCAGCTTCGCCTCGGAAAACTAAAACTTTTGACTGTAAACACTTTATTGTTCCATAGATGCTCTAAGGAACTACATTACATATTGACCCATCCTAGGACTAGATTTTTTTCCTTCTACTCAACCTCAAGTGTTGTTGTCACCATTAAGTCCACCTTGGAAAACTGATACTTTTGACTATAAACACCCTATGACTCCCTTAGATTCCAAATGGCACTAGAACAACATCAAAAAATCTTACATTCATAAGCAAGTGCCTTTCTTACTTTGTCTCAAAGAGATTACAAAACATAAAAGAAATCGACTCAGAGTTCTGGCCACAAGACTCCCTTGTACAATAGAACTTGGATCAAATTTCTTGGCAACATAAAACAACTCTCAAAAGGAACCCACTCCGAGTTCTAGGAAACATAGCCATCTCATATAATAGAACTTGTATCAAAGTTCTAACACCATCGCCATGTGTCTGAAAGAGATTACAAAGACTCTCTCTAAAATTCTCTCAAAAATCTCTCATCCCAAAACCATCTTAAAAACTTTCATACAAAGGATATTTTACAAACACATAAAAAAAAATCCACAACAAAAGTAATTTGGCATGGGGCTTAGGCATGACTGAACTCCTATACAATAGAACTCACTATCAATTCTTAACAACATATCCATTTCATCCTACTACATCATTCTTCGTACACCCAGTCATCCTTCCACGTCATCTTGTCGTACTACCACCTATAATTCCACATCAATTGTTTGTACAATGCCACACCATCATTCATACAGTGCCATGTCAGCATCAGTATAGTCCATTTCAACATCCGTTCAGTCCACATGTCATGTCCATATAATACCATGTCAACATCCATACTTCCACATGTCCATCTGTACTTCCACATGCCATCCTTCTAGTGATGCCACATGGCACCTCCTTTTTCCATTTTGCCTATTTTTTTTCCAAAACTTCAAAAGACCATAACTTCCTCATATGATGTCCATTTGAGTCTATTCAGATTGTTGGAAAGCTCTCATCCAAATCCATGCAATGGAGTCATTTCCATTAGCATTTGATACTATCAATATTTTATTGTTCTCATATCCACCTGGATCAATAATACCCTGCAATCCCCATGAATTATCTCACCTATGAGACATTCTTTGGTATTGGCCATCCCTCAATGGATTTTATCTTCTCAAGATCCATAGATATCCCTTCCTCTGAAATGATATGGCACAAATAAGTATATGCCTATGATAAAATGAGAAATTTCTCAACTTTTCTTACAACTAATGCTCCATTAATACTTGTAGCATCATTCTCAAGTGTTGTTCATGCTCTTTCTCAGAATTAGAGTAGATAAGTATGTCATCTAAGAAGACAATGAAAAACTTATCCAAGTAATTTTTGAAAATACCACACATCAATAACATGAAGACAACTCATGTATATGACAACCCAAATGGCACCACTATAAACTCATAATGGCCAATGTACCTTGTTCTGAATGTCATCTTGTTGATATCCTCTTCTTTAATTATCACCTGATGATAGCTTGACCTGAGGTCAATCTTGGAGAATATCTTTGCATCTTTCAATTGATCTAAAAAATCATCTATCATTGTCAAAGGATACTTGTTATTCATATTTACCTTAGTTAGTTGCCCAAAATCAATGCATAGCCTCAAGGATCCATCCTTATGTTAGAATACTGAGAGGGGGGTGAATCAATAATGAGAAAATTTATTCCTTTAACCACATTTTATTCTTCAACAATATTTAGCAGTTTATATTTAACATTCAATAGATCATCAAAAGTATAAACATAAACATCATCACATCACAATAGATACATAGTACACCAATATTTACGTGGAAACCCAATTGGGATAAAACCACAAAATGTTTTTCTTATATATTTATCAAAAGAAAACATTCATTGGAAACACCAACTTCTGATTCTCCAACTACAACTAGAAGGAGGCTCCAACCCCCTATTCTCAAGCTCCACCCTAAAGGAATCTATAACTCCCTGATTCTCTAGCTCCAACCAGAAAGAGACTACAATCCATTAGGTTTTTCGGCTACAACCAAAAGGTGGCTACAACCACCTTTCCTAGCCCCTTCATGCTGCCGTAAAATATAAATTTAGACCAACTTTCACAGACTCTTCCACTATCACTACCACAAACTATGTCATTGTCACAACTCTGTCACTCTCACTGTCTCTGTCACTATCACAACTCTATCACTGTCACTATCACAACTCTTTCATTGTCTCATCAACCTGTATCTAATCATCAACTAACTAAACATTTACCATACCATGCATCAAGTGTATACCGATATACATACTATCTCATGCATCAATCATGAACCAAAAGATACATCAACAATGAGTAGTCAATCATGAACTAGAGCATCAACCATGTACAACCTGTGTCATATACCATACCATCAACCATATGTAGATTTGTACCATGTCATCAATGAAATATATCAAAGACCCTATGAATGTCCCTCATGCATATGTCACCATACAACATGAATAACCCTCAACCATGTACAAGAAACTCAAATATGTGAACTATAAGAACCATATCAATGTTGTACCATACATAAGAGTGTTGCTCACTAAGCCAACTAATCAGCATATACCATATCCAAGTACAATACCAACCATACCAAGAATGAATCAAGCATTCATAACATTATAAGAAAACATAATCATTAAAACAAACTAATAACCATACCAAAACTTTTGTAGTTGACCTGAACCTACATAATGCTAACATGTGAACTTGCTTTCAGACTCTAGGGACTTGGTACCAATATCTATTAAACTTTTCATGAGTTTTGTAGATGTACGTGACTTTCCCTTCTACAACCCATGTATATACGCTCTTTCCTCCACTACAGCCCGCGTACATACACTCCCTTATAGGCCTGCAACTCACGTATACCTCAGAATCTAGGTTTTTTCTGAAACTCCAATATTTTCCCCATCCACCCTTCTTTGCTACCTCAAAAAATGATGCTACAGCTTTAGAAAAAGATCACTAGATCACAAGAAAGATAAGCAATGAATAAGTGTGTGAGTTTTCTTATGAATAACTCCTTCAGGTGCTTATATACTTGTGCTAGGTAACTCCTCTCCTTAATTTAGGGCTTCTAGGGTTTTCTTGTTACAACAATTTTACCACTTTGATTAAGGACTTGTAACTAACTAGGGGCTTCTTGACCACTTCTTTGGGGATTACAACTTTACAAGGCCATATCTCCCTAACCATGAGGAACTACGTGGTGTTTCTCATATCACTAAAAAATGGTATGACAAGTATTGTCCATCCATGGGTGAGTTACCTTCATTTACTCTGTCCTTCATGACTTAATTCCTCATTCAACTATGGGATCCTTAACCATGCTTAGGGGTTTCTTGTAGACTTCTTCAAAGCGTCTTCCTATGAGGGCCATGCTTAGAGCTATTCCATAAGGGGACCACTTTGGAAAATTCTCCAAATACACCCATCACATCAGTTGAAATCAATCCAATATTCATTTACATCAATGACAACCAACTTTCCAACAATCTCCCCCTTTGGCATTGATGGTAACAACTAAGCATGATAATACTTATGATCATGCTCCCCCTGACTGCATGCATCTATATATCCATGCCTTACTCTTTATCTCTCCCCCTTTGACATCAATGGAAAAGGGTACTCCTCATCCGGGGTTGCTCCCCCTATCTACAAGCCTATGCTAACTCTACATACTTTTCTCTTCATGGTGCTTCCTCGTGTAATTATTTGATGTATATATGAAAAGAATTCAAAAGTTTCGTTACTTGATCTTATTCAAGACTTATGTTTCTCTCCCCCTATCCATTTAATATTGATGTTGAGTGGATAATTGTGGGCATAAACTACGCCAAGTTTCTGGAGCATATACTCAAAAGGTTCTCTTGCAAGTGGTTTGGTGAAGATATTTGCAATCTGCTCTTTTGTCCTTACATAGTCTATATTCATGTTCCTCTATGTATCTTGTTCCCATAAGAATTTATACTTGATCAAAATGTTCTTATTCTTAGAGTGCATCACTGGATTCTTTGAAATACTGATGGTGTTGTTGTTTTCACAAAGTATTGAAACAGGCTCATCATACTTTACTTGCATACCCTATAATATCTACTTCATCCAAAGAACTCGAGTACAACAAGATGCAACTGCAATGTATTTTGCCTCTGTTGTGGACAAATATACCGATGATTATTTCTTGCTTAACCATGATACCAGGAACTCACCCACGTAGAAATTTTCTCCACTTTTACTTCTTCTATCATCAATGCAACCTTCCCAATCTGCATCTGTGTAGGCAACAAGAGATAGACCCTTCCCTTTTGGATACCATAAACCAAACTCTTATGTACCATTGAGATATTTGAATATCCTCTTTACTTCCAAAACATGTGATTCCTTTGGTGCTCCCTAAAAACTTGCAACCTATCCAACTACCTGCATCACTGTTATAACTCTAATTTTCTCCACATATGCATACCTAGCATTTGGCCCTCTTACATGCAAATTTTGCCAAGCCATTATTGAGCAGCTCTTCTTAAAAACTCATTTTTTGAAGATGTACGCACCATGCACCATTACTTCCTACGTACATATTCTTGCTGAACCACTAAAACCCATGTACATATCCTAGCTACAACACTACAACCTGCGTATACTTGCAAAAGTTGCAAAAATTAAAAAGTTGTAAGGAATTCGTTGAGATTACAGGCTATTGGGTAGTTTCCCAACTAATCCATCGCCTATAGCCCGTCACCCAACCGAATAACCATCCTTTTCCCATACAAAAGGAGGTGTTGGGGTCTCATTAAACATCTAAGCATAATAATAGTGAAACTATGTCTGTTTCACATCCCCTCCTTGCCCCAAGCATTTGCAGCCTTGTTGTGAGAATTGCCTCAACTTTACTCATTTTTCCCTTTTTCCTCCATAAGAACCCATTCTTTTTCCCAAGAAGAAGTTTGAGAGGAGAAATATACGTGGAGGTGAACTTGGAGCTTGGTGAAGAGGAGCCCAGACTAGGTTTAAGGAGTAGTAGCTAAATTTGGTTGTAAGTAATCATTGTTTTATCAATAAAAGAAGTACTTTTCTTGTCCCAATAACATGATGTGTCGAATGTTTTCATTTGTTCTATGTTTTTATTATAACATCTAACCCTTATTTATGTATGAAATGTATGCTTGTAGTTCTCTGTTTATCTGTCTTTGAATGCAGGCTGGCCTTGGGAGGAGGTTTGTAGTTAGCGAAGCTATCAAGCATGAGAGGATCTACACCAGACGTGAAGTAAAGGTACAGTTATTGGATCCATCTCATTTTAATTTTCTTGCATAAGTCTGGGGTATGTTTGGGGTAGTTAGAGAAGTAGGATACTTTTAAACAGTTATTGATCTTCCTACATTGTAAACCCTAGTGTAGCCATAGGGGGGTTTTTCCCGCTAGCAGAACTGGCAACCATACAAGGGAAGCCTCTAGGGTTTTAGGGGATTTTTTAGGTGTTTTAATTGGTTTAATTACCTTTTGAGTTTCTTGTTAAGTTTACTAAGTCTTTCAAGGGGTCTGGTCACTTGTTGGTGCCATACCAGTTCTCCCTACCCTATTAGTCTGTCTGTTTTACTTTTTTTTCAATAAGTACATATGTGTACGCGGCCTACTATGGGTTAGTACGCGTACACATGCACCCTGCTTTATAGAAAACCCGTGTACATACGCAGGTTGTCTAAGCATCAATAGCGTATCTGTGTCAAGATTTTTTTTTAAAAGAAGAGGAATTCAACCTCTTCCCTAATTGAAGTTTTTCTTCTCAGGGTTTCTTGATTAAGTGCAATGTCTTTGGTTTTTACATTCGAAGCTTGGGTTGGATGTCAGTTTACTTATCTTTTTAAAGATTTCTTGTGTTTACTTCGAAAGGGTTTTAGGCGAGTATTTGAGTTTTTGGTCAGCCTATTTGGTGTCTTTAGCAACTCCCTGCGATCCGCAGTGGGCCAGAGGTCAGTTTCAATCTTGTCTTGTTTTTTTACTTTTTCCCCTTCCGCTTGCTTTAAAGAAAAAGAAAAAGAATTTATTTCAAGTTTCTTGTTTGAAGCATTTAAAAAAAAAATAGAAAAAGATTTCATTTCTTAGTTTGGTAAAGTAGTTAGGGTAGTTATTTTACTTGGAAAGGAAAAAGAGTTTAGTTTTTAATTTTTTTAACTGATTCCATAGAATTTAAGTAGCTCAAAGTCGAGTGAAATTTCGTTTTCGTTAAAAATATTTAAAATAGTTAGTTATGAAAAGTTGGTTAAAGAGTTAGTTGCAAATCTTTATTGTTAACTAGAAGTAATTTTTCTTTCAGTTTCGTTTACTTCTCCTCTTTTTTGTCTCTCAAAACACATCACTAGTTTCATTGTCATTTCCTTGAGTTAAAACAAGCCATTTAAAACAAACGCTAATTAAAATTAATTAGACTTTATGTTTGTAGGTTCAATCAACTAGTCTAGGCTAGAGCCTTGAATTAGGTTGGAGAGGAAACTCTTCAAGGCTGAAAAAAAAACATTGGAGTCAGATCTAGGGAGTGTAAAAGTCCAGTAAACATGAAAGTTATTCGGGACCCCCCTCTAACATAGGGGATAAACACAAGGTCATGTGAGGAAAGGTAGTGGAGATAACCCCTCCAAAGCTAGACCAAGCATAGTGGGGAACGCATATTGATGACTTTTCGTGGGATACTGCCAGTTGCATTTTCCTACGGAGCTTCATGGACATCAAATCCATTCGAGATCCTCAGTTGTCTTCTGCACCACTTTCTTTCAATACCCTTGGTAGGTTTCAGGCTTGTTACCCTGCTCATTGCGGTCCACCCGACTGTCGACTGTACCTTCCTGGTGATTGTTTGTGAGATGGAAACTTGGTTGCCTGTATTTTAGGGACTTACACAGGTGACTTTGGGGGTATACTGTGGTACCTAGGATAGACGTCAGGCCACACTTTCCAGAGTATACCCGGAGGGTTCTTCCATGTTCAAGTTGCACTTGCACCAGTAAGTTTCTCTAGTGTTGGCTGGCATAACTATTCTTCCTACTAGAGAGTGTTTCTATTGCTTTATCTTGTAGAAACTTTTCTAGTGTGTTCTTGGTTTTCAACATTAGTTAAAGGCATTATTGTGTCGTTGATCTTTTCACAAAGTGGAAGATCAAGAGCTTTGCTGGTCACGAAGGCTTCAAGGCCTATTGTTGGTTACATTGGATCCACCACTGCCACCATTACGGAGAATACTTAACCAGCAAGGGTCATTTGAGGCGACCGGGCTGTAGGAAATTGTGCCCGAGCCAGCTCCAAGAGGAGAGCACTCAAATCCGGAGGAACCAACTATTTCTGACCTTGGAGCAGAAGCTCTCAGGGTGTTTAACCCTCCAATCACTAAATTTTTAGCGCCACTTTTGGTACAAGTTGTCCCTCCTAGGGTAACGCATAACGAGGGTCAGATAGTCTTTCAAGAAGCTATGGAAGAAAATGTTGCTACTTCATGAGGGAGTCCTCACACTCCCTCAACGACTGCCACTATAGGGGGTGTTTTGCCTCCTAACCTACCTTCGTCGGTCCGGACTACAATGGTTTCAACCACCTCTACTTTGGGTAGTGGTCCAATTTCATCAATGGCGACAACCACTACTCCATTCACACAGAGTGCGATGGGCCCTCCGTTTTCATACGGAATGCCCAGCTTCGATACAAACTCTATCCTCACCTAATCCACCCTACAGACCATGGTTCTGGGGGTAGGGAGCTCAAAATCTCCTTTGCAAGGGTCCATGGGAGGCACCTCATCCTCCTATAACGCTATCCATTACGATGGAGGTCATATACCTCCTCTTCCCCCCTCACTCGACGGTGCTTTCTAGCCACCCATCGAGCCAAATGCAAACTACAACTTGTTTGGAGAAGGTAGTCTAGGACTGTCTTCCTACACCACGCCGGTGGTTTCTATGTCATTCTCTTTGTTTGACGCGTTTGGTAATAACACTTTTTCGTCAGCTATCATCTCATCCAGGGGCAACGCTGGTTTTGGACAACAAAATCCTGTGCAGGGTACTATTCCTCCTCAGGGGGAAAACACATGAGTTTTCTCCTCACAAGGACTCTAGAATCCTTGGTAGGGATCAGTTCCCTTGTGAGGGATGTCGACTGGGGGAAACCCCTTCCATGGTCAATGGAACCCTAGGAAAGGCTCAGTACCTATGCCCATCGGATTGACAGGGGGCAACCCTTTCCAGAATCTTTGGAACACAACACAGGGATAAATCCCTGCCCAACCTTTGACATCGAATTATGGGAGTCATTCGATGATGTCCCAACAAATGAAATATCCATAGGTTGCCCAAGGCCGTGGATTCTACCAGAACCCTGGTTAGTAGCCTAACTTTTCCTGGAAACCTCGTCCAAGTCAAACTCCAAGCTCCCTTTTTCCTGTACATAGTACTCAGCCCAAACTACCATTTATGGTGACTTTACATTTGGAAGACTTGTCAAGGTTACTTAACGACCCAATTTGTCATGA
>SNQJ01S0006243.1:58520-82902 GCA_010110895.2 Picea sitchensis
TGCCCAAGGCCGTGGATTCTACCAGAACCCTGGTTAGTAGCCTAACTTTTCCTGGAAACCTCGTCCAATTCAAACTCCAAGCTCCCTTTTTCCTGTACATAGTACTCAGCCCAAACTACCATTTATGGTGACTTTACATTTGGAAGACTTGTCAAGGTTACTTAACGACCCAATTTGTCATGATCTGCGTTGGCCTCCCATGCTGACTAAGTTTCCCTTAGACATTCTGAAGTTCGAAGGTAAGCCTGATGAAGATCCAGGTGATCATGTGACCACTTTCCACCTATGGTGCTCGTCAAACTCATTGCGATATGACTCTATACAATTGCTCCTGTTTCAACGCAATCTTATCAGGGGTGTCACAAAATGGTACATCGAGATCGATCGCTTAAGATACTCTTACTTTAGCGATTTGGCGATGGTTTTTCTGAACCATTTCCAACTACTTGTGAGATACGATGTCGGCATCGAATTGTTGGCCAATTTTGAGTAGATGAAGGTTGATCATATCTCAGATCACATCTGAGAATGGTGGTGTCAGAAGAGTTTGATAAAGGTACATGTCCCACCGACAATCTTGCTGGAGTGGTTCTTGAATTCTTTGGTACCTCATTTATCCAAGGACGTTGCAACATTGGGAGTGTTTTCAGAGGAGGAGGTGATAATGAGAGCACAACAACTTGAACTGATATACAATAGCCATGGTTCATCCTTGACAAGGCCAAACACAAGTCTAGACCACATGCCGATGGTATAGTAGGTTCAACAGAATCAAATCCCACTCATCAACTGTCAAATCGATTGCAAGAATTATCAATACAACATACAACAGCTAGCCAAACCTCCAGTTCAGCTGGTCCCCCTACCCAAACGTCGGATGTACACAGTGTGTAGCTGATGAACCCGAATTCCAACTATCATATTGAAGGGAAGAAAAAACAACTAAACAAGAAGGTTGTTGTTCCTGAGTTTATACTTTAAGGCTGTAAAGTATACCGTCGAGGCATCTGTAAAGGTAAATATAATTAAAGGATAAGAATTGAAAAGGAAGGATAAAGCAGAATCAGTTTCTCAATTGTCTCTTTCTATCTTCTCGTTGTTCTTGGATGCTAATATCTCTTTCAATAGTAGCCCATGAACGTTCTAATTCAGCCTGGATAGTATTAAATAGGTTTAAAGCAATATTGGTTTGATCTTGAAGACCAGGTTCAATGTTGGGTTGTCTGCTATTTGGGACAGTCATGGAGAATAAGATTTTATTTAGTTGTGAAAGAATTCGATAAATTGTTGCTTTGGTTTTTTTAAAAGATGAGAATATGAAAAATAGTTTTGAAATTCAAAATAATAACATAAATATAGTTGAGGTTGTTTCCTAGACTTGCAACAATATGAGAATTGTAAAATAACAAAGAAATATTACTGAAAATATGAGGTTTTAATCACGAAAGAATATCATATTGTAACAGGAAATAAAGAAGAAAATGAGGTTTCTAATGAAGTTTTAAATATCATGGTTCAAATGATCCACAGGTCTTAAAATTACTGATAGCAATTTCAGAGGAAAAGTTGTAAACAACTTGATAACCAAATCAATCTAAACAATGAAAGATATATAAAATAAAATTCAAATTTATCATTCATTAGAAAAACATTGAAAGGGAAACATAGAAAAATATGGTAAACAAGGTTAAAGAACACATAGCTACAAGTTTGCAGGATTCAGAATCTCGTCTGTATCATATATCACGGTGGATTGGAAAACTTTTAACACAATCGACTCTCTCCAAAAAAAACCAAAATCCCTTTCTTAGTCTCCTCAAAATGTATTTATACATCATCATCAAATATTTTCCCATTGGTGATTAACCAACTTCCTAAGACTACGGTTACATGGATGAATCATGTCAAACAATTCACATTACTTTTCTAATTTCTAATTTCCAATGATGAAAATATTTAAAAGAATACTTTTATGTTTGTGTTAACGAACTTCCTTCTTCTGCCTTAATATAGTGAATGCATTTTTCCAAAAACTTCACTAAAACTCTAGGAGCGTCCGGTATCTCTTTTGCCTAAAATATGAAGAACCTTTTCTGCAATTCGGGAAAACGATCTTCTATCATCTTCCCTGTGAACTTAATAGTTTGCAATTTTAAATTCGGTATCACCATCCACTTGTCGATTTCAGAGATATTGATTACCTTAATTTTTGGGATCTCTATCTTCATTTCCTCCAAATCTTCCTTGAACCTTAGCTAGTGCTTGACAATGTTAATCTCACCTAATAACCCAGGACAGTCATTTTTTCCAATATTTCATGATGTCTTTTCTAAGAGATCAAAAATCTCTTGACAGTCATCATTGACATCTCTGGTTATTCTTTTATTTTCAGCCAGGACTGCTTCCCACACTTTAAGTATTACATCTCCTTTAACCTATTCTGAAATGGATAATTTCTGAATCTTACTGACTTCTTCCTTTGTTGAAAGGGCTACTGCTTTTTGGAAAGTCGTTCTGGGCACTTTCACTTCTCTTTCCTTTTGGAGAACATTCTCCATGGATTTATTTGTTTCCTGAAAGTAATTATGGATCACTTCTAGATTTAAAAACACTTTCTGTTGTTCCTCTTCCATTTTCAAATGCATTCCCAATGCTTGAGCCTGGAAAATTTCAAGTTCTACCACTTGATTTGTAATATAACTATTTTTTTCTTGTAATTGTTTATTTTCTTCTTCCTGTTTTGGGACCTGTTCCTGAGTGACCTGTAATATCTGCTTTGCCTCTTCTAAGATTGTTTTCATTTTCTGAATTCCTTGAATATCTTTTAGTCTAGCTTGTTCTAGACCCTTTTTTATTCCCCAACTGATATTTCTTTCAGTTTCCTTCAATTTACCCTATAGCTGAGCTATCGTTTGGTCTTTTTGTTCCAACATGGTTGTCAAACTTCCAACAGAATATATATTTGTTGATGCTATAGCTCCCATCGTGCCTACTAACTCTGTAGCAAATTCTCCATCTTTAAGATTCTTTCCATCTATAATGACCCTATGTTTTTTAATCATCCCATCTCCTGTTGGATGGATTTCCTATTTCAAGATTGCTCTTCTCTTTTTACTGAAAAAATAATCTGATGAAGGGATCTCATCCCTTGAAATTGGCTCTAGATCACTGACATATAAAGCTCCTTCGTGGGGGTTTCCATAATTTGACTGCAATGGGGTCAAGAAAGTAATGGGACTTCCGASCTCTGTCGATGTTGTTCCTCCTGTCTTTTCTGGAACATCATTAGGGATTTCTAGGGGTGTTTCTAGCTCTTTTCCCTTCYCTGCCTCTGATTCTTTTGTCTAGGAAATTTTTGTGTCCTGGGAAGGTATTCCAGTCTCCTTCATCTTGCCTTTATTATTTTCTTTGTCCTGTATATTTGTTTCAAAGCCTGGGGGAGGCCCTTCCTGCTCTGGAGGTGGGGTCGAAACCTCACCCTGCAAACTCTTGGGTAGACAACTTCACATGTGGCTCTGAAATGATGTGAAMCCGATCTGTGAGTCAGGTGGCATGGCCTGTACTCTACTCAATACTTCTTCATAGGATTTAACATCCTTGAATACATCGTCATAGACAAATGTTTCATGCTCATAGGCTTTTAGATTACAATGCATCACATGCCTGCTTATTACTTGATAGGGGTCATGCTTTCTATGCTCAACATCTACCAATTTTACTTCTTCTAATGATTCAGCCTCTACTTTAGAATGGCCTAGATTAAGTAATGAAAATTTCCCAATATGTACAAGGAAAGTTGGCCATGACTTCTTCTGAGATGCTTTTAGTTCTAATCCAATGCCACCCTTTACTATCTCATGGGCTACCTCCCTGCACACCAATCTGTCCGATAGGAATTTAGGGAGTGTATGAGGGGGAATTGAACAACCGTAAACCCTAATGTAGGAAAAATTCTCATCAATAAACCAGTTGACAATTCCTTTAATATTTTCTGTGACTGTATCAGAAATGCGAGGGGGTTCGCATCCAAAAAATATTGTATGCATCGGAATTATAACAAAATGACAAACTTCATAAAATTCATCCTTAGCATTCTCTTCCCAAAGGGCAGAATGATATTCATGAATGGGTTATGGACAGGTAATGTTCCAACTCCAATTTATTAAGGGAAAAGGAGTCGCATAACAGATTGCATCCATAATGTATGCTGACATGTAAAAGGCTATTGGTTGTCCCTTTGATTTTGCAGCGTAGTAGTTTGAGATTTCTTGTGTTAGGTTATCCAACAAAATCTTATTCCAGTTAAAAGCATACCCTTATGAAGAATCTTCCAAAAAGGGTACCCAATCTGCATGAAAATGGCAGGGATCTTTTCTCCCAAAAAGTCTACATAGCATAATGGCTACGTAGACCATGTATTCATTCAAGGATGTTATAGCATAAACCCCATGGGTATCGGCTCTAAATTTTGATGGACACCTCCACCATTCTCTAATCATATCAGGATAGGTCTGGTCTAGCTCAGTGCATTCTTTCCTCTGAAACTCTGCTAAAAACTCGGCATTAAAAGTATGTTTAAGATTTGGCAAGAGTTTATACATTACTTGTATGTGTTATAGCCTAAATGAGATGACGATAACTCCTTGATCGTTTAATATGCTCCGCGTCGTGATATCAACCTTTTCCAGGGCCCAACTGATCATATCATTGTATGCCACGAGCCGAGGGAGCGTAGTGATCTTATGAAGCTCTGNTGGACACCTCCACCATTCTCTAATCATATCAGGATAGGTCTGGTCTAGCTCAGTGCATTCTTTCCTCTGAAACTCTGCTAAAAACTCGGCATTAAAAGTATGTTTAAGATTTGGCAAGAGTTTATACATTACTTGTATGTGTTCTAGCCTAAATGAGCTGACGATAACTCCTTGATCGTTTAATATGCTCCGCGTCGTGATATCAACCTTTTCCAGGGCCCAACTGATCATATCATTGTATGCCACGAGCCGAGGGAGCGTAGTGATCTTATGAAGCTCTGATTCAGCTATGTCCCGATAGTGATTCTCAGAATCAAGATGAGCATTCTTGAGTTCACATTCCAGAAATTCAGAGATTTGAGTCCAAGATTTAATGGATTCTATAGCGTGTGGCGTGGTGTCGGAGATGATATCTCCTTCCTATGTGTCTTCACTCTTCTTTGGTGCATTTTTCGGTGCCATGACTTTACGTTAAATAGAAAACCTGTCACAGAAAATGAATGAATGAGCTCAACTGAGTGTTTCTTGCACTTGATAAAATGAAAACACAGACATTCAAATGCTCTTTTAATTCATTTAAAAGTGACGGGATTAACGCAGCTGACAAGAATTCAAGGCATTTAATACAGAAGATATTTTATTGAGATACGCATTAGTACCACGTATCGCCAGGGATTCATTATTTAAATGGTCGTATTTTAGCGCCTTTGGATTTTTAAAGAAAACTCAGGACATTTTACTCAATCAGAAGCCGAAACATGAACAAAACCTTAAAAAGAATGATTATCATAAAACCTGCTTTGGAAAAAAGGTTAATTTGTGCTAATCATGGATTAAGACTGAAGATTTCTTTTTTCAGAATTTCAAGGATTATGTTGTCGAGAAGTATGTCATCGATGAAATCCGATCTCCAAAATCGTGAAATCACAACGTGTTAATTAATACTTAAATGTTTTAGCAAAGTAATTAATTGATATTAAGCGTTTCGGGATTTCGGGGATTATGTTGACACGAAGTATGTCATTGACGAATCTCGATTTCTGAAATAGAGAAATCGCGACGTGTTTTTAAAGATAGGACTTAAAATCATCTTAATTAACTAACTAATCATGATTAAAGACAAAACAAAGTTAGTTTGATTTAACACGAATTATGGATCAGAGTTTTGTGATTCAGGATTTTGGGAATCATTAGAGATGTGTTATCACTGAACCGCGAATCCCAAAATCGTGAAATGATTATCTTAACCCTTAACCTTTTACATTAGAGAATTAATTAATTAGCATTTTATCTAACTTTCTTTATTTCGGAAAATCGGGGATCAGGACTTCGCAATTCAATTGTATTGAAAAATATGTTTTTAGCAAACCCTGAATCCTGAAAACTCTTTAAAGTTAACCTTAAATCCCTTAGTTTTAAAGCTTATAATGATTAAAATAATTTTATAGAGAATGAGTCGAGATTCTTATAATACTTTTAGGCTTTTTTGCCTTTTATTATTCAAATGATTGAGTTTTTTGGGAAATCGGTACCGTGCATTTGGGAATGATAACGAGACTTGTGTTTCATCAAAAGTCGAAACCCAAAAAAGGAAAGTTTAGGTCTTAGGGATAAAAAAAATTTAATATATGTTTCAACATAGGCTCCAAATTGGGACCTCGTCTCCTTGTGGGACGAGGATAACGTGTAGACTTAGTGCCTTCATTGGGTTGATGAGGTCAAGGCTTTATCTCTGCAAAAATTGCTAAGGAAAGGAATACAGAGAAAAAAAGGAGATTTCATTTTTACTTCTGAAAATCTTTTCAAAGTTCTCAATTGTTGTAAACTCAGTTACAGTCTCATTTATAATATTCTCCTTCTCGTTACTGAAATTAAGTTAGCATTAAGATGGTCAAAACAATCTTAGGAAACTCAAAAGATTTGTGGGTTTCATCTTGCATCAAACGAAGCAAAATTCATATTTTTAATTGCGGAGCCCTGTCTGGACTAGGGATGCAGATCCAGTTTTGAAAAAAATTGGTAACTAGAGTAGAGTGGTAGATAAGTATGAAAACCTTACAGATACCTTAGATATTGCTTCGCTACCAGCGAGCCTGTTCAGTACCCTGGTGAAGTTATCTGTCCCTTTTTACCGAATTTCCTTTCACCGCTTTGAATGTTAATTACACATTTAACCTCAGATATTGCTTCACTACTAGTGAGCCTGTTCAGTACCCCGATGAATATTTGTCCCTTTTTACTAGATGAGGGCAATCACTTAAATGAATTTCCTTTCATCATCTTTTGGGCTAGATGGGGCAATCAAATATGAATTTCCTTTCACCATCTGTCTTATATTTAGCTTATGAATACGAAGCGGGGGCAATCAATGATACTTAATATACCAGGGATGGTATCTGTGTAAAAATTTGCAATAGAGGTTTGCCAACCTGTTGTGATTACTCTAGACCAACCTTTTCTCAACTTTCAAAACACCTTGGTTCGCAGAGAAAAAGGGGAAGATTAATTTCAGGGGTCTTCCTTTGAGCAAGCTTAAATTCTCAGAAAAACTATTAAGAAACCTAGGAGAGTCAGGATCGGCCTAAGCATAACCATGTTTAGTCTTACTAATTAAGAACTGTTTTTTCAATTTCACAAGTTAAGATCTATTCTCTTCTCCGTCTATGGGAAACCCGAAAAAGAAGCTTAATTCAGAACTGAGGGTAGAAAGAGGGGACGTAGAATGATCTGGAAGTCAAAAAACAGAGGTTATAAATCAAACCCAACTCTTTGGATTCTCTCTTAAAGATTTTTACTCTATTTACCTCCTATCTTGTTCTAAGTGAAGCCCTTAAGGCCTAGATTTTGAAAACACTTTTTATTGACCTATCAGCTTGCGAGATAAGCAATGCACTTTTTGATACAAAATCTTTGTTTTCATAAAATAGACTTTGTTGGGACTCATAACTTTGCCTTACTATTTTCGTTCTTCTTTTAAAATAACAGAAAATATTATCTATCACATATTTTTGGCAAATTTATCTTCTGCTTTCAGGCTGTCTATTTGCTTCTTTTACTTGTCGGGCTGTCAGCCAGAATCCTGCGAAAGAACAATATGAAAAGTATCAGGGTTTTAAGGAATTGGATACCTTAAGATTTTTGTATCCTTATTTCTAAAAAAGACAAACCAATTTTATTTTATTTTTCTTTATTTACAGAATGAAAGTAGACTTACTAAAGAAAATTATGAAACAAAAGACTAAACAAAATGGTATATACAGTGGGAATTCTGGAAATAAATTATTCCATATAATGTTTTAAAAAAACCCTGTTGACGGGGGCGTTCAGGATTTTACCATCCAAATTTTCTAGCAGAAATGAATTCTTTCCTTCAGGAGATGCAACCTTGAATGGTCTGTACCAGATGTGATCGAATTTACCATTTTTTCCCGAATCCTCCTTCCTAACATCCCATTTCAAAACCAAATCTCCGGGGAGAAAATTTATATCTTTGGCTTTTCGATCGAATAACACTTTCATGTCATCCTGGTATTTCTGCAGCCTTTCATCCACTTTCGCCCTGTGCTGCTGAACTTCAATCAGTTGATTTATCCTTCTTGTGACAGGATTTGGTTCTTCCTTCTCATCTTGCCATAGTTTCATTACAGGAAGTGCTAGGTTTATAGGAAACACTACATCTGTCACATATACCATTTGGAAGGGAGAAATACCGATAGACTTTTTCGTGCCTATCCGATTTGCCCACATAGTGTATTTCAAATGCACATGCCAAGACTTTTTATTTTCGCTTAGAACTTTCTTAATTATACTGATTAAGCTCTTGTTTGAAGATTCATCTAGACCATTTCCCTAGGGGTAGTATGTTGTGGAGTGACCAAGCACAATATTATGCTTTTGGCAAAAACTAACCATAGCCATAGATTTAAAAGCCTGTGCATTATCTGTGACTATGTTTCTGGGACAGTCGAACCTAGACAAAATATTTTCTTCTAAGAAATCTATAACCATCGAATCAGTAGCCTTTCTTGTTGGAATATCTTCCACCCATTTGGTGAAGTAGTCTGTAGCGGTCAGAAACCATCTGTGTTGAGCACTAGAATGAGGATTAATTTCACCTATGAAATCTAGTCCCCATTGCTGAAAAGGGGCTTTTATTTTGACTGAGACCAATGGAATTGTTGGGAGTTTATGTTTACCTGCAAAAAATTGGTAAGGGTTGCAAGCTCGTACCTTAACATTGACATCTGAGAAAAGTTTGGGCCAATAATAACTAGCCCTCAAGATCTTATAAGCGGTAGCCCTCTAGGCATGCTGTCCTCCACACACTCCTTCGTGAAATTGGCCTATGACCTTTTCTGTTTCTGATTCGACCAGACATACCAAGAAGAAGCCAAGCGGGTCCTTCCAATATAATTGCTTTTCAGAAATATAGTATTTGACCGCATGCAGCTTTAGCATTCTAGCTTTAGATGGAAACAAGTCACTTGGGCATTTCAATATCAACAAGTAGGATACTATGTCCTTTTACCAATTTGATGAAGCAAATTTCTCTTCAATTCGGATTTCGGCTATTTGATCCTCAAGTTCATTTCTGTCTACACACTCTTCCTCTCCCTGAGAGTCGTTTATCTTGAGAGCTCTGAAATTGGATTCAACTAAGAGTTTAGCTAAGCCTTGCCCCTTTACTATTTTTTTTGGTTTTATGTCCAAGTCGAACTCTTGGATTTTGGCAAGTCATCGTCCTCTTTTACCATCACTATCTGCCTAAACCAAAATATCTTTTACGGAGCTAGTAGGTACATATGCAATCACCTTAGAATGTAAAACATAGGTTCTGCAAGCCTTTAATGCTTTTACCATAGCATATTCTTGTTTTTCCATTATATTATATATGAGTTTGGCATCTCAGAGACTTTTGCTAAAGAAGGCTATTGGTTGCTCGAAACCTTCTTCGTTCTTCTGAAGGAGTACTGCGATGAGTGTGTGTTCAGAGGAAAATGAGAAAATAAAGAAATACTTGAGATAATCTGGGCTCACTAGTACATGTGCCTCACTTATAACCTTTTTGATGCCTACAAAGGATGCTTTAGCTTCTGTTTTCCATTTTACTTCGTTGTTTTTCCTGAGCATATCTATGATCAATTTCATAATTTCAGTGAAGTTTGGAATAAATCTTCTCAAAAAAATTATTTTTCCTAAGAATGATTGAATTTCTTTCACATTCCTAGGAATACTTATTGTATCTATAGCTTCAATTCTTTTAGGGTCAATTCTAATTCCATCTCGAGATACAATATGGCCCAAAATCTTGCCTTCTTGCATAGAGAAGTGAGACTTCTTAGGATTTAAGGATAGACCAAACTTGCGACATTTCTCAAATGTCTGTTTGAGATGTATCAGATGATCTTTGTCTGATTTAGAAAAAACAGTTAGGTCATCCAAATAGATAAATACAAATTTGTATTGTTCGCCAACGAAAGCGATATCCATTGCTCATTGAAAAGTAGCACCTACATTCATCAAACCAAACGACATCTTATCATACATAAATGTCCCCCAATGAGTGGTAAAGGTTGTTTTTTCTTTATCGTGATCACTGACAACAATTTGATTGTAACCTGAAAATTCATCGATCATCGACATCCTACTAGCTCCTACTACTTTTTCTAATACGTGATCCATTTTAGGTAGCGGGTAATTATCTTTGAGAGAGGATTTATTAAGATTTATGAAATTGACACATAGTCTAATTTCCCTGTTTTTCTTCCTAACCAGGAACAGGTTTGCTACCCAATCAGAATATCTCAGTGGTACAATTATCTTTGCATCAAGGAGCTTTTTGACTTCCTGTTCGATAACAGGTAATAAAATGGGGTTGATTTGTTGGAGTTTTTGTTTAAAGGGTTTGACACTATGCTTCAGGGGTATCTTATGTTCGATCACAGAGGTGTCATAGGTTCTTATTTATTCATACGACCATGCGAAAATGTCTTTGTATTTTCTAAGCAACACCGTGTATTTATTTTTGGTTTCTGTAGATAGATATTTGGATAGTTTTACCATCCGAGGGTTTTCTTTAGTTCCTATTTCACAGTCCTCAACCTCTTCGGGTTGGGGCTGTAGGGTGGTTTTTGAAGGGATATCATCTTGATTGAATAATATTTCCAAGGGAATTAGGCCCTTGGGAATCTGGTTGTTCTTGAGAACGAGCATTTGGTGATTCACAATTTTATCGTGAAACTCTTTAGAATCCTCCCCCTCCTGCATGATCCAAATGGGATCATTTTGATTTTCTTGATCAGTATGTGTTTCTGCAAATTCATCTATTGATTCTAAAAAATTTCGAAGCTGTTCATCATCCTCAAATACTTGCCAATGTTGTATGTTATTCGGTATCGAAGTTCGATGTCTCATTTGTATGTGATATTTTAATTTAAAAGCAGTAGGGGGTGTGAAATTTGATGCTGCTTTGGCTAAAGCATCAACCTGTTGATTTTTAGACCTTGGGACGAAATGAACATTCACAGAGGAGAAGAAATTCTCGGTCAAATCCCGGACACAATTCCTATAGGACCTCAACCTAGGATGTTTGGCATGGTATTTCCGATTCACCTGTTTTATGATTAACTCAGCGTCACCAAAGACTTCGAGTTTCTTTATTTTTATCCTCCTAGCGGCTTCTAATCCTAGCACTAAATCTTCATACTTGCATACATTATTTGTACAATCCACATTCCACTGAAGCCTATATGAAAAGGGGATTACGAATTGATCATCGGGAGCCACAAGGAGTGCTCTAGATCTGGCTCCAAGGAAAGATGAGGCACCGTCAAAATACATTTTCCATACACCAGTGCTATATACATTTTTTTTTATTTCTTCTTTTTCATTTTTTTTTTCTATACAACTTTCATCTACATCTACTTCAAAATCATCATCAATAGATAATATACAATTTCCTAAGTCTTGGTCAGCAATATAAATAGGATGATTATTTGGGTTATGTGGATCACCTACCATGAATGCCAACCTAGTCTCTCTGTAAAGACGCGTGTATTGTCCTCCGAAAATTGGAATTGTAGTGTATGTCATGTCCAATTGGAGAGATCCTCCAAGCTTAGCACCCCATGACCTGGATAATAGCATACCATACTTCGGAGGGATGTCAGCAACCACTACATCCATAAGAATTCTTTTAGTAGGTATTTGTGCCAAACCTACCACTAGGTCTTTAATCATACCTATGCATTTGACTTTCCTCGAATCAAAAGAATATAAGTCACCATAGGGGCTTGTGATTTCGAGATCGAGTTTCTCCATAATTGCCTTTGGCATCACATTGTGGGAAGCTCTGGAACCTAGCATGCAGTTATGGAGTAAGTGGTTAAACAAGGTTAATGTGATATAAAAGGGGGCCACAGTGTCTCTCGCGCCTTCAAAATGTGGACCAAATACTATGTTCGGCTTGTCATCTTCTAAGTTGATGACATCGGCCTGGCTTTCGTCTTCGGAAAAGCTAATCATTTTGGCAATTTGTTTTCTGTATATGGGATTTTTAGCTAATTAAACAAGGGGAATAGGAATTTTGATTTTATTTATTTTGTTTTCCATATTAAAATTTCCCAAGGCCTTGTCATTTTCTATGTTCGGGGCCTCCATTCCTTTCTTTTCATCTTTTCTTTGTGGTGCAGACTTGTTTTCATTTACAAAAGGTCCTGTTTTCATAGCGAGTGTTCCTATTGCCTTCAACTGGACAGGTTGAGTGTCAACGGTGTGAGTTTTTGCAGTCTGTTTGTCAGCAACGTTTGGAGTCACCTCATCAGTTTCTCCCCCTGGAAAAATCTTTTTTGTTGGAACAATTGGGAGACTTTTGTTCCTAGGTCTTAAATTATATTTTTCCTGTAATTCGGCTATAATATCATCTGCGATATCCTGATAGGCCAAATTTTCAGACGTGTCGTTGCTAACATTGTCTTCTGATGCAATTTCTTTATTTAAGGATTTTTCGTAATCATGTCTCGATAAATAAGGTGATTTATTATTGTCGTCAAGATTATTAATATCCTCATCAATCTCTTCAAAATCTTCTAGATCTTCCTCTCCAATGAAGTTTTCACTTTTGAAGGGGGTTGGGATTTTTTTATCTTCTTTTTTAATTATTTTCTGTGGGGCCTAAGGATCAGGATTCCTTCTAAAATCTCTCTTGGGGAAATTATCTCTTTTCGATTTCTTTAGTTTCATTTTTGAGATCTTATTTGAAAGTTCTCTAATTACCCTAGCCATCTCATCTATTTTATCTCCTGAGGATTTCCCCAATCCTGAGGGTCCACCTTGCTCTTTGAATTTCCTATTTTCTTTGTTCCCAGTTTCTATTATTTCTCTTAGTTTCCCTGATGCCATCATGTTTGATTCAATCTCAAGAGCATCATCCTGCATTTTCGTGAGATCTGTTGATCTCCTTTCTCTCAATAATAAGGATAAATCGGGATCAAAAGCTCCAACAAAAGTCACCTTTCTTGTGGGTTGTGAAGGTTTGACCTCAACCGGGATTTTATTATACAACTTGTTGAACCTTTGTGTGAATTCTAGAACTGATTCTGAGTTTTTCTTTCTAAGGGCTCCAAATTCAGTCAGGTAGTAGAGGTGGTCCTTCCTCTCTCCCCATTGTCTAATAAAAGCGCTTTCAATTTCCTCGTAAGATCTTAGAGATTCGACTGCTAAGGATCGGAACCAGGTCCTCACCTATCCTTCGAAATTCTGAATGAGGAGTCTAGAATAGACATCTTCATGTTCTATTTCGAGGATGTCAGCAAATTGGTCAAATAAGTTTATATGTTCTTGGGTGGTCAAATCCCCTTCCCCTGTAAATTTCGGAAGACTTTTCATATAATTTTTGGGGAGATCGTGTAGGGGAACTGGGAGGACAAGGGGGGAATATCTAGCAGCTAATTTAGAAAATATTCCAGGGAGTGGTACTTGACCACCAACTAGTCCTCCAGGGGCACCACCTCCAGCTCTGGCACCTCCTTGTGCGGCCATGGGTAGATTTGAGGCTGAAGCTCGAAAAGTATGAGGAGAAGATTCATGGAAATTAGGGGAGTAAACCTCAGGAAAAGAGAACGTATCGTATGAGAGGGGAAGCGAGACAGATCTTTCAAGTGTTTCTGAAATGTTCAACTGCGTAAAGTCTGGTTGACAAATAGTACGTATGGGTAAAAAGACTTGTCTAAGTGATCTTCGTGATTTTAAAATCTTTTCTGGATCAGAGACTGGCGAGGTCTGCTTGTTGTCTGGGTTCTTTCTAGTGTTCTTTCGGCTAATAGCCAGTTTACTTATTGTGGAGTCACCAAGTGAAAAATAAAGGTAGCCTTAGAAGGTTTCTATCCTTGTTCACAATCAAAGACAGAAAATTTCAATGTCGTTCTTCCCAGGGAAAAGATTCATTTCTTCGATCCCCAGCAACGGCGCCAAAAAGATGTTGTTCTTGATTTTATACTTTAAGGCTGTAAAGTATACCATCAACGCATATGTAAAAGGTAAATATAATTAAAGGATAAGAATCGAAAAGGAAGGATAAAGCAGAATCAGTTTCTCAACTGTCTCTGTCTATCTTCCCGTTGTTCTTGGATGCTAATATCTCTCTCAATAGCAGCCCATGAACGTTCTAATTCAGCCCAGTTAGTTGTTGTTTGTAGGATAGTATTAAATAGGTTTAAAGAAATATTGGTTTGATCTTGAAGACCAGGTTCAATGTTGGGTTGTGTGCTATTTGGGATAGTCATGGTGAATAAGATTTTATTTAGTTGTGAAAGAATTCGATAAATTGTTGCTTTGGTTTTTTTAAAAGATGAGAATATGAAAAATAGTTTTGAAATTCAAAATAATAACATAAATACAGTTGAGGCCGTTTCCTGGACTTGCAACAATTTGAGAATTGTAAAATAACAAACAAATATTACTGAAAATTATGAGGCTTTAATCACGAAAGAATCTCGTATTGTAACAGGAAATAAAGAAGAAAACGATGTTTCTAATGAATTTTTAAATATCATGGTTCAAATGATCCACAGGTATTAAAATTATTGATAGCAATTTCAGAGGAAAAGATGTAAACAACTTGATAACCAAATCAATCTAAACAATGAAAGATATATAAAATAAACTTCAAATTTATCATTCATTAGAAAAACATTGAAAGGGAAACATAGAAAAATATTGTAAACAAGGTTAAAGAACACATAGCTACAAGTTTGCAGGATTCAGAATCTCGTCTGTATCATATATCACGGTGGATTGGAAAACTTTTAACACAATCGGCTCTCTCCAAAAAAAACCAAAATCCCTTTCTCACTCTCCTCAAAATGTATTTATACATCATCATCAAATATTTTCCCGTTGTTGATTAACCAACTTCCTAAGACTACGGTTACATGGATGAATCATGTCAAACTGTTTACATTTCTTTTCTAATTTCTAATTTCCAATGATGAAAATATTTAAAAGAATACGTTTATGTTTGTGTTGACGAACTTCCTTCTTCTGCCTTAAGATAGTGAATGCATTTTTCCAAAAACTTCACTAAAACTCTAGGAGCATCTAGTATCTCTTTTGCGAAAAAATATGAAGAACCTTTTCTGCAATTCGGGCAAACGATCTTCTATCATCTTCCCTGTGAACTTAATAGTTTGCAATTTTAAATTCACTATCACCATCCACTTATCGATTTCGGAGATATTGATTACCTTAATTTTCGGTATCTCTATCTTCATTTCCTCCAAATCTTCCTTGAACTTTAGCTGGAGCTTGACAATGTTAATCTCACCTAATAACCCAAGACAGTCATTTTTCCAATATTTCATGATGTCTTTTCTAAGAGATCAAAAATCCCTTGACAATCATCATTGACATCTCTGGTTATTCTTTTATTTTCGGCCAGGTCTTCTTCCCACACTTTAAGTATTACATCTCCTTTAACCTATTCTGAAATGGATAATTTCTTAATCTTTCTGACTTCTTCCTTTGTTGAAAGGGCTACTTCTTTTTCGAAAGTCTTTCTGGCCACTTTCACTTCTCTTTCCTTTTGGAGAACATTCTCCATGGATTTATTTGTTTCCTGAAAGTAATTATGGATCACTTCTAGATTTAAAAACACTTTCGATTGTTCCCCTTCTATTTTCAAATGTATTCCCAATGCTTGAGCTTGGAAAATTTCAAGTTCTACCACTTGATTTGTAATAGAACTAATTTTTTCTTGTAATTGTTTATTTTCTTCTTCCTATTTTAGGACCTGTGCCTGAGTGACCTGTATTATCTTCTTTGCCTCTTCTAAGCTTGTTTTCATTTTCTGAATTTCTTGAATATCTTTTAGTCTAGTTTGTTCTAGACCCTTTTTTATTCCCCAACTGATATTTCTTTCAGTTTCCTTCAGTTTACCCTGTAGCAGAGCTATCGTTTGGTCTTTTTGTTCCAACATGGTTGTCAAACTACCAACATAATATATATTTGTCGACGCTATAGCTCCCATCATGCCTGCTAACTCTGTAGCAAATTCTCCATCTTTAAGTTTCTTTCCATCTATAATGACCCTATGTTTTTTAATCATCCCATCTCCTCTTGGATGGATTTCCTGTTTCAAGATTGCTCTTCTCTTTTTACTGAAAAAATAATCTGATGAAGGGATCTCATCCCTTGAAATTGGCTCTAGATCACTGACATATAAAGCTCCTTTGTGGGGGTTTCCATAAGTTGACTGCAATGGGGTCAAGAAAGTAATGGGACTTTCGAGCTCTGTTGATGTTGTTCCTCCTATCTTTTCTAGAACATTGTTAGGGATTCTGGGGGGTGTTTCTAGCTCTTTTCCCTTCCCTGCCTCTGATTTTTTTGTCTGGGAAATTTATGTGTCCTAGGAAGGTATTCCAGTCTCCTTCATCTTGCCTTTATTATTTTCTGTGTCCTATATATTTGTTTCAAAGCCTGGGGGAGGTCCTTCCTGCTCTGGAGGTGGGGTCGAAACCTCACCCTGCAAACTCTTGGGTAGACAATTTCGCCTATGGCTCTGGAATGATGTGAAATCGATTCGTGAGTCAGGTGGCATGGCCTGTACTCTACTCAATACTTCTTCACAAGATTTAACATCCTTTAATACATCATTATAGACAGATGTTTCATGCTCATAGGCTTTTGGATTACAATGCATCACATGCCTGCTTATTACTTGATAGGGGTCATGCTTTCTGTGCTCAATATCTACCAATTTTACTTCTTCTAATGATTCAACCTCTACTTTAGAATGGCCTAGATTCAGTAATGAAAATTTCCCAATATGTACAGGGAAAGTTGGCCATGACTTCTTTTGCACTGCTTTTAGTTCTAATCCAATGCCACCCTTTACTATCTGGTGGGCTACCTCCCTGCACACCAATCTGTCCGATAGTAATTTAGGGAGTGCAATTGAATAACCGTAAACCCTAATGTAGGAAAAATTCTTGTCAATAAACCAGTGGGCAATTTCTTTAAGATTTTCTATGACTGTATCAGAAATGCGAGGGGGTTCGCATCCAAAAAATATTTTATGCATCAAAATTATAACAAAATGACAAACTTCATAAAATGCGTTCTTATCATTTTCTTCCCAAAGGGAAGAATGATATTCATGAATGGGTTCTGGACAGGTAATGTTCCAACTCCAATTCATTAAGGGAAAAGGAGTCGCATAGCAGATTGCATCCATAATGTATGCTGACATGTAAAAGGCTACTGGTTGTCCCTTTGATTTTGCAACTTTGTAGTTTGAGATTTCCTGTGTTAGGTTATCTGACAAAATCTTATTCCAGTTAAAAGCATACCCTTCTGAAGCTTCTTCCAAAAAGGGTACCCAATCTACATGAAAATGGAAGGGATCTTTTCTCCCAAAAATTCCACATAGCATAATGGCTACGTAGACCATGTATTCATTCAAGGATGTTGTAGCATAAACCCCATGGGTATCGGCTCTAGATTTTGATGGACACCTCCACCATTCTCTAATCATATCAGGATAGGTCCGGTCTACCTCAGTGCATGCTTTCCTTTGAAACTCTGCTAAAAACTCGGCATTAAAAGTATGTTTAGGATTTGGTGAGAGTTTATACATTACTTGTATGTGTTCTGGCCTGAATGAGCTGATGATAACTCCTTGATATTTTAAGATGCTTCGCGTCGGGATATTGACCTTTTCCAAGGCCCAACTGATCACATCATTGTATGCCATGAGCCGAGGGCACGCAACGATCTTATGAAGCTCTGATTCAGCTATGTCCCGATAGTGATTCTCAGAATCGGGATGAGCATTCTTGAGTTCACATTCCAAAAATTCAGAGATTTGAGTCCAATATTTAATGGAGTCTATAGCGTGTGGTGTGGTGTCGGAGATGATATCTCCTTCCTGTGCATCTTCACTCTTCTTCGGTGCCTTTTTCGGTGCCATGACTTTACGTTAAATAGAAAACCTGTCACAGAAAATGAATGAATGAGCTCAGCTGAGTGTTTCTTGTGCTTGATAAAATGAAAACACAGACATTCAAATGCTCTTTTAATTCATTTAAAAGTGACGGGATTGACGCAGCTGACAAGCATTCAAGGCATTTAATGTAGAAGATATTTTATTGAGATACACATTAGTACCACGTATCGCAAGGGATTCATTATTTAAATTGCCGTATTTTAGCACCTTTGGATTTTTAAAGAAAACTCAAGACATTTTACTCAATCGGAAGCCGAAACATGAACAAAACCTTAAAAAGAATGATTATCATAAAATTGCTCTGGAAAAATGGTTAATTTGTGCTAATCATGGATTAAGACTGAAGATTTCTTTTTTTGGAATTTCGGGGATTATGTTGACATGAAGTATGTCATTGACGAATCCCGATTTCTGAAATAGAGAAATCGCGACGTGTTTTTAAAGATAGGACTTAAAATCATCTTAATTAACTAACTAATCATGATTAAGGACAAAATAGAGTTAGTTTGATTTAACACGAATTATGGATCGGGGTTTCGTGATTCGGGATTTCGGGAATCATTATGACAAGAGATGTGTTATCACTGAACCGCGAATCCCGAAATCGCAAAATGATTATCTTAACCCTTAACCTTTTACATTAGAGAATTAATTAATTAGCGTTTTAACTAACTTTCTTTATTTCAGGAAATCGGGGATCGGGACTTCGCGATTCAATTGTATTGAAAAATATGTTTTCAGCAAAACCCGAATCCCGAAAACTCTTTAAAGTTAACCTTAAATCTGTTAGTTTTAAAGCTTATCATAATTAAAATAATTTTATAGAGAATGTGTCTGGATTCTTATAATACTTTTAGGTTTTTATTCAAATGATTGATTTTTTTAGGAAATCGGTACTGTGCGTTTGGGAATGATAATGAGACTTGTGTTTTATCAAAATCCTAAACCCGAAAAAGGAAAGTTTAGGTCTTAGGGATAAAAAAATGTTTAATATATGTTTCAACAAAGGGTAAGTGGGATAAGAAACCCAACAACAATGTTGGTGGGGCAACACAGAGAAGATAAATTCAAAGTATCCATGTAACCTTTGCATGGAGGACCACCTGACTCACCTATGCCCTCGAATTACGGAGGCCCATAAGTTATTGGCGCAGCAGTAGCTTGTTGTGGTAACGAACCCATTTCCACATGGGAAAAATATGACTCAAGCCTCTTCAGGCGCGGATGGGAGTAGTCAGGGACCCCCTACTTCTTCTAGTAATCCCTTGGCCTCGAACGTTTATATGTTGAAAGGTGACTCTTACATAGAAACTAGGGCACACGATTATGGAATACCGTAAATTGCTGAAAAGGGTAAGGAAGTCGTAAACTTGTCTCTTCCTCTCCAGATTGAGAAGACGATGGGAGAAACAATGACACACATCCTGAAAGGGGTGTTCAAGAAAACTTCCCATAATATGAACGCGAGGGAAACCCAGAATTACTCTGTGGTAGAGGATTTGTCACAAACCCCTTGTGCGATGTATGCTTTGGAGGTCCTCCAGAGCTGCCCTACGCAGAGAAAGGATCTGTTGTCCTCTTTGGGATCTAATGAGACTTGTAATATAGGCACGATCATGCTTGATACGACCAACTTGAAAACTTGTCTCCCTTACCACATTGCATTTCAGATAGTAGTGGCTCAACCCAAAAAATATTTTACTTGGAATATTTTTTGTATGGTGGTTGATGAGGGTGCCTCAACCTGCGTGATGTCGTTGGCATGTTGGAAGGCCATTGGCCAACCCGTTTTGTCTCCATCACCTACTCTGCTTACTGCTTTCAATGGTCATTCTTTCAGACCACATGGAATCATTCCTTCTTTCCCCATGCAGTTAGGAGGGAATACCATGTGCGCCGAAGTTGAAGTGGTCGATGCACCTCTCGACTACAACCTTCTGTTATGAAGCAGTTGGACCTAAGCAATGCATGTAATGGTTGCCACAATTTTTCGGCTCTTATTATTTCCACATAAGGTAAGAATCATAACCATTGACCAATTGTCCTTCTCCAGACCTGACCCTTAATCGGGGGCATCCATGGTCCCAATGACTGATAACCCTCAGCCCAATGTCTTCAATATGGGGGTTTGTTTGTGCCCACCTTTGATGGGTACTTTTGATTACTTGCCTCCTTTTGGCGATGTCAAGATGATATCAGTTGTCCCCGACCAGCCTAAGGCTGAAATCATTCAAGTTTATGCCAAGGGTAATATGGAAAGTATTACTGAAATGATACCTATTGATATCTCCAGAACCCCTCACATCGTGGAGAATGTTTTCATCAGAGTGGACTGCTCCCCCCAAGAGGTTCGAATCTATATAGATTTATTGAAGGAATTCTGCGACATTTTTTCCTGGTCTTACGAGGAAATGCCAAGCATTGATCCAAGAATCATCGAACATGAAATAACGACTTATCCAGACAACAAGTCAATTTGACAAAAGATTCATCAGGTGAATCCTCGAAAAGTGGTAGTTATTAAGGCTGAAGTAGAGAAACTTCCAAAAGTTGGTTTTATCTACCCCATACAGTTGACGCAATGGGTGTCAAATCTCGTTCTGGTTAACAAGAAATAGGGTATGATTTGCATGTGAATGGACATCCATGACTTGAACAAGGCATGTCCAAAGGATAATTTCCCCACCCCATTCATTGATTAGAATGTAGATGAATGTGTAGGTTGTGAGGTGTTTTCATTCATGGATGGTTTTTCGGGATATGACCAGATTTAGGTTAAGCCCGAAGACTAGCATAAAACAACTTTTATCTGTCTGTGGGGCACATTTGATTATCATAAGATGTATTTTGGCCTGAAGAATCTTGGACCCACGTATCAGTGGGCCATGTATTTTTCCTTCCACAACCTTAGACATATAGATGAGGCTTACCTTGATGATCTAGCATAATGATCTTGCAAGAGAGTTGATCATCCCACGCACCTCTGAGTAATCTTTGAACAATGTCGCTACTATCGGATTCTCTTGAATTCTAACAAATGCAGTTTTTTCTTGATGTTGGGTTGTCTTTTAGGTTTCATAGTTTCTATGCCAGGGATCATGGTCGATCCTCTGAAGGTTGAGGCAATAGTTCAATTGCCTCCCCCATGCACAGTCCCTCAAGTTCAAAGCTTACATGGGAAAGAGAAATTTCTTCGGTGTTTTATCGCAAACTCTGTCGAGATCACTAAAGGGTTCATGTGTTTACTAAATAATGGATACCCTTTCTGTTGGGAAGAACCTACTCAGTGCTCTTTTGAAGCATAGAAACGCTCCCTTATGTCTACCCCTCTTCTCCAGCCTCCCAATTATAATAAATATTTATTATTGTAATTGGTCATTGTAGAGTCGACCATCGATATGGTCTTGGTTCAAGAGGATGGTCTTCTTGAAGAGAACATGATTTATTACCTGAGTCAAGGCCTAGTTGGGCTAGAAATCAACTACTCCCATGTTGAGAAGCTTGTGTTGGCAGCAATGCATGATGTCCAGTGGTTTTGTCATTATATTCTTCTTCTTATGACTACCGTCATTGCCATTGTGAATTTGTCTCAATACGTGTTGACATGACGAGTCATCGATAGAAATATCAGTAGATGGATCATTATCCTCTAGGAATTTGACTTCGATTTTGTTTCTACCAAATCCAAAAAGTCACTGGTCTTTTGCGGAACTTATCTCAGAAATTCCAATCAAATCAGGTGATGTTACGCCTAAAGAATCACCTATTAAAGGAGATCTTTTTCTGATCGTATCTTCGAACCCCTGGTATGGATATATACTAGTCTATATCTAGACTTTGAAGTTCCTTGCCTCTACTTCTCTTGATGAGCCTCGAAGAATACGCCATTAGGAAAAAAACTATCTCATCCTCGATGACACTTTCTATTGTCAAGGTGTAGATTTAATTCTTCGTCGATGCCTTATTCACGAAGAAGCGGAACTCGTTCTTAACAACTACCACACTGGAGCATGTGGTGGTCATTTGTCTGGGTTGGCAACAACCCAAAAGATTCTACGAGTTGGTTAATTTTGGCCTATGTTAATCAAATATTGCATCGAGTCGGTCAGGAAGTGCCACCCATGTTATATCTTCTCTCGAAATATGAGGGCACATCCCACTCCCATGTTTCCCGACGTTTCTATATGTAAGTGGGTTTTCCTTTGATATCCTGTGTACACGTAGGGCCGCCCTTTTTTAGGAGGGCACACCCCACCAAAAAACTAAAAGAAATGCTAAAATGATGAATGGAAATGCAAGAGGGATGAGTTTGTACTTACTTGTTCCGAGAAGAAGTTCATTTCATCCTCTGAAGCTCCTAAAAATCAACTCTTTTAGGAAAGGGGTCTTTTTCGATTTTTGGTTAATTTTCAAATTGCAATGGTGAAAATGCGTTGTCAGCTTCTATTTATAGACTTTTTGGGCCCTTTTTGCCACTTTTTTGGACCTTTTTGTCGTTTTTTCGGGCTCAATAGTCATTTAATGTGGTTCTTGAGTTTCTTACTAGATGTTACGATACACTTCACTTTTGTTTGGTAACTTTTTTGGAGGTGGGTCACTTTTAAAGGCCCTTTGATAAAAGTCATTTTTCCAACTTTTTGCATATAAGTTAGCATTCCACCTCCACTTTCTACATCTCATTGTATTTTCTTATTTTCCATAGGATCAATCCCACTGAAGTGTGACCAAAAACCATATTTTTTTTTTTAGAAGTGTCTTGATTAGGTGGTAGAGCCTACCTTTACATGGATTCCCTAGATAGATCCTAGTTGCATTTTGGCGTCCATGCTGTCTCCAATGACTTTAGGCTCGGGAGTCCTTGTTAGTCCTATCATAATTACAATATTGAGCCTCATAGGTCTGATGCATTATCACTCTTGGACTCACCCTTGGGACTCCCAAAAAATGAGCATACTTTGTTGTCTTTCACGCTCTCTTTGAAATCCGAAAACAACATCCGATGAGACAACATTTCTGCTTTTCAATCTTGTCTGGAATAACTGAGAAAAGTAACCTCTTGGAGTCTTCTTTAATCCCTTTTCATACTCTCTAAACATGAAAATATTGTCGAGTGATCTTATTGTCCTTCATGCTCGCCAAACTAAAACTTGAAGGCACGTTTGTCCAATGGTAGTTTACCCCTTTTTCAGTCCGGATGGTCAATGTTATGAACAAAGGTATACTCTAGGAGCTTCAATTCGCTAAAAGAGTATTCTCAAGTATAATTTTAACCCTTTTTCGGGCCTGAGGGACTAAATTTACGAAAAAGGAATCCCCTACGGAGTGCATAGTTAAGCTCTTTTCAGACTCCTTAAAATTGAAAAGATCGTCGAGTGACCTTGTTCCTTCACACTCATTAAATTGGTACAGAAAAACATCTACTGGCATGAGTTTACCCCTTTTTTTTCCCTATAGATTAAGGAGGAAAAAGGTAGACCTCGGGAGATTCGTCTTGCTGGGAGAGTTCTCCTAAGTAAATTTTATACTTTTTCGGGCTAAGGAGACTAAATTTAGAAAAAGGTTGCAAGTCCATAGTTAAGCTCTTTTCAGACTCCTTCAAATTGAAAAGATTTTCGAGTGATCTTGTCTTTGTGACACTCGTTAAAATGGTTTTGAATAGACATATTTTCAGTGCTAGTTTATCCCTTTTTCGAACCGACTAGACTATGTCTGAAAAAGGTACCCCAGTGGAGTCTTCTTTTACGTTTTTTCAGACTCTCTAAATGTGAAAAAAAATACCGATCTTACCTTCTCTCGGCTTGTGAAAGGTACATTGAAGGGGGTTTCATTGTGTCTTGATAATCACATTTGCATCTATGCATATTTGGCCTAATTCTGGCTCCAGGTTGCTCTCAACTGAACCTTTGAAGCATTCCTTATACACAATCCTTGTAACACTTTGCCTCTGCAACTTGACACCTTGACCCATGGAGGAATTTTCCCTGAGTGTCCTTTTCTTGCACATGTTTCCTTGATCTGAGAATTAGTGTGTTCCTTGCACTTGGAACTAGTATGCTTGTGACACTTGTTCCTCCTTTGTAACATAGCATTCTCTTATTCTTTTCCAATCACTTTAAAAAAATGAAAA
>SNQJ01S0006243.1:93683-113101 GCA_010110895.2 Picea sitchensis
GTTCTAGTCCACAAAGCGATGGAGGATGCATCCAAGGAACTCTTATAGAGATATGGTGTGAAGCAAGAAGAGCTGTATGTAAGAGTTGAGAAGGAGCCGAAGAAGATACAACGAGCTATTCAAGTTAGTTGCGCAGTACCTATTGCGCCCTCCTCATCAGAGACTATAGAGTTGGGAGATGAACGAACCCAACTTCAAATATTGGCAGATGCAATAGAGGCTTGGCTTAAGTGAGTCCAAGAGGAGAAGGAAAAAGCTATAGAATCCCTGACGAAAGAAATAGAGGAGATCTTGGAGCAACTACGAGTTGCACGATACTATGCAACTTCTTATGAGAACGAGAGGGAGGAGTTCTAGGTGATGCTCGAGGAGGACAACGCCAAGATACAGAGGGAAAAAGACTAGCTTCTCGCAGAGTAGAATACATTCAAGGAAGTGGTGAACAAATCACTTCGCTCTATTCCAGGCTCAACACAGGAGAAAGATGAGGTACTTAAGGTTCAAGTGATGAAGCTCGCTGAGGCTATCTAGCAGCTTCAAGAAAGGGTAATGGAGTTGGAGCTTCAAGCAGTACCTATCACTCTACAGGAAGTGCGCGACCAGAGGGAGGAAACCGCTAAGAGCGCAGTGGAAATGATCAGAGTCCTCACCTCAGAATGCAAGAAGCTAAGCAACATAAGTGCGCAAACCTACGAATGCCTCATGAAAGACCCAAAGATTAGGAATTTGGAAGCACATCTATAGGAGACATAGAAGAAGGAAATGACAGTACAAGAACAAATGAAGTCACTCACTATAGTTGAGAGAATAAAGAGATCACAAGAAGAGCACGTGGTCCAGCAGCAAATGACTTCCATTCAGGGCAAAGTCATGGAAGTCACATAGAGGCTATAACCTGTATAAGAGGAATCCTACGTGGTATTTGAAGAGATCAAAGGACAGGGTTTGCTATCGGACCAAGTGGTTGCGATAGTGGAACAATACCTAGAAGGGACTGTTACAGAGAAATTGATCCAGGAGTTCAATGAGCAGGAAGCTCAGGCAAAGAAACAAGTCAAGGCAACTCGAGATAAGCTCGATGCCTTCGAAGTAGCACTGCCCATATCTGAGTGACTCGAGACAAGTCATAGGTGAGTGTTGGGGGCCTATTGGCCCTTGACCAAGTTTTGAGAAAACATTGGTCAAGATTAACCACTTTTTGGACATCAACGACCTGGTCGAAGATGGAGCGCCCAGGCAGAGCTGAGATCATGGGATCTCACTTGTTTTGTTGACCCAACAAGGGGCTCATTAGGGTTTATGTAATGGTTTATGGGATGTCATCCCATGGGTTTATTCATGATTAGGCCTTTTTGTAAAGGTATAAATAAGTAAGCATTGTAAGGTAGAAGTAGAGAATTAGCAAGTAGTTAAGTGCAAGAAGTAGTATGTAGCTAAGTGCAAGAGGCAAGTAGTTCTAATTTTCTTTGTGCAAACAGACCATGTACGTGAAGCTTTGTGCCTCATAGAGGAATTGGCTCTATGCCTTGACCTGATTTTGGGAAGGTGGATCTGGTGTGCGGTGCGCAGATCACCTGTCTGGTGCGAAGCTTGGCTCTGTGGCTTAGTGCACAGGAGTAGAGGAATGTAAGAGATTGAATCCTAATAAATAAGATGAAGCAATTGGTGGATGTAGCCTCACGCTGGGGTGAACCACGTAAATCTTATGTTGATGGTTTGCTTTGTGCTATAATGTTATACTATGAATCTTCTTAGTGCATGGAATGTTATGAATGATAGATAGATATATGAATGTTTAATTCTCTACATATGTTGAATGTGTTATATCTAACTTCTAACGCTAAGTGCGATGTATATTTTGTCATTGGTACTGCGTTGATATGTACTTATGGTTTGTTCTGCGATGTGAGTCAAGCTAATGAATTAATATGTGTTATTCCTAAGTACTCTGTGAAGTGTTATAATCATAGATCTGTGTCCCATCCTAGTTGCAAACACTTGAGTCCTGTAACCCCCCCTGCCTCTACCTCAGGTGAGACTTCACCTGCTTCGCAGGTATTGCCGAAAGGGCTGGTAGTTAAGGTTTTGTTGGTGCATTGTTGAAGCGTTGAACCTTGGGTATACCCCTATGCCAACAATTGGTGAAGATTTTGTAATGTGTTTTGACCATCAGATTCTCTTTAGACCTCCCACATTAGGGGCCATCTATTATAAACCTAATTTTCTCCACATATGCATACCTGGAATTTGGCCCTCTTACATGCAAATTTTGCCAAGCCATTACTGAGTAGCTCTTCTTAAAAACTCATTTTTTGAAGATGTATACACCCTGCACCATTACTGCCCACGTACATATAGTTTTTGCACCACTATAGCCTGCGTATGTATGCTAGCTACAACACTACAGCCCGCGTATACTTGCAAAAGTTGAAAAAATTTAAAAGTTGCAAGGAATTCGTTGAGATTATGGGCTATTGGGTAGTTTCCCAACTAATCCATAGCCTATAGGTTTTCACCCAACTGAATAACCATCCTCTTACCATAGAAAAGGAGGTTTTGGGGTCTCATTACACATCTAAGCATAAGAACAGCGAAACTCTGCCTGATTCACATTCCCTCCTTGCCCCAAGCGCAGCCTTGTTCTGAGAATTGCCTAAGCTTTCCTCATTTTTCCCTTTTTCCTCCATAACAACCCATTCCATTTCCCAAGAAGAATTTTGAGAGGAGAAAGATATATAGAGGTGCTCTTGGATCTTTGTGAAGAGGAGCCCGGACTAGGTTCGAGGAGCAGTAGCCGACTTTGGTTGTAAGTAATCATTGTTTTATCAATAAAAGAAGTACTTTTCCTATCCCAATAACATGATGTGTCGAATGTTTTCATTTGTTCTATGTTTTTATTCTAACATCTAACCCTTATTTATGTATGAAATGTATGCTTGTAGTTCTTTTTTTATTTTTATTTGAATGCAGGCCAGCCTTGGGAGGAGGCTTGCAGTCAGCGGAGCTATAAAGCGCGAGAGAATCTACATCGAACGTGGAGTAAAGGTACAGTTATCAGATCCATCTCATTTTATTTTTCCTTCATAAGTCTGGGGTATGTTTGGGGTAGTTGGAGAAGTCAGATACTTTTAAACGGTTATTGATCTTCCTACATTGTAAACCCTGATGTAGCCATGGGGGGGGGTTTTCCCGCTAGCAATCACATATGATCTAGAAGCTATCACATAGAGTAAACCGCCAATCATTGATATGTACTATCTATGATATTCAATATTAGAATCATCAACCTTACTTAACTTACAACTTTTCTGCATAGGAGTATTGAATGGCTTGCAATTTTTCATTCCAAACTTCTTCAACATTTCTTTGATATAATTTTCCTGAGAGATGAAGATACCATTTTTTCTCTAACATATTTATAGTCCCAAAAATAAATTTAATTCACCAAGCAAAGACACATCAAACTTGTGTTGCATGTCTTTGGCAAACTTCTGACTCATCACTTCATCGTCACTTTCAAAGATAATATCAAATACATAGACTTCAATGATCAATATATTGTCTCAATCCACCTTTATGTAGAGTAACCTTTGCATACTAGTCTTTCTTTTTTCTTGGTAACCTATCCATCCTCATTCAATTTGTTCCTGAAGAACCACTTTGTACCAATAACATTCTTGTTATTTGGTCTTGGAACCAGTTCTCAAGTGTCATTCTTTTCTATCTGGTCTAACTTTTCATCCATGGATTTAATCAAGAATTCATCCATATTGGCATCTTAAAAACTGCTCGGCTCTATTGTAGACAATATTGCTAAATGTTGTTGTTCTGGTGAATGGATTCTTCTTCTAGTTTCAACTCCTGCATCTTTATTTCCAATAATCTGATCTTGTGGATGATTCTTCTTCACTCATATACTCGGTGTCTTTGGAGGTACTTGAAGATCATTTTGTTGTTCTTTCTCTTCTTCTGGATGCTCTTTTTCTTCATCTCCTTATTCATCTAATTTTTTTTCTTTCACATTTTCTTCATGATATTGTTCCACAAAATATTTGCTACTTTCTTTTATCTTTCATCCATTTGTCTCATCAATTGTCACATTGATGCTTTCTACTATTCTTTTGATTCTTAGATTGAAGAATTTGTATGCTTTCCTTTTGCTTGAGTACCCAACCATTATGCCTTTATCAACTCGAGAATCAAATTTTCCAATTCTACCATCTTCTCTTTTGATGTAGCATTTGCTTCCGAATACTCTGAAGTGCTTCACATTTTTTGGTCTTCCTTTCCATAGCTCGTATGGAGTCTTATCATTATTACTTATGAGCATCCCTCTGTTTTGAATGTGAACTGTTGTATGTACTGCTTGTACCCAAATGACATCTGTCAACTTGGAATCCATTAACATGGTTCTCGCCATTTCTTGTACTATTCTATTCTTTCTTTTGAAAACTCAATTTTGTTGAGGTGTCCTAGCTACTGAGAATTACCTCTTTATCTCATGATCACTGCATAATTCCATAAACTCCTTTGATGTAAATTATCCTCCATTGTCTAATCTTAAACACTTGATTGTCAACTCAATCTCGGTCTCAACCATCTCTTTGTATGTCTTTAAGTTTTCAAATGACTCTAACTTTTTATTTGGAAAGCAAACTGCAGTCATTATTGTGTAGTCATCAACTACTAGCATGAAGTATTGTTAACCTTTCAATCCTTTTGTTCTTTTTGGTCCAACAAGATTAGTTTGTACAATTTCTAGTGGTTTTTTTAGCAGTATTCCTTTGAATTGAACTTTGTCTTGGTATGTTTTCCTTGTAGACAATGATTGCATAGAATGTTTGTTGGCTTTGATATCTCGAGAATTTCTATTACTACTTCCTTTTTTCTGAATTTGACAAGATTATCAAAATTTATGTGACCCATTCTTCTGTACCAAAGCCAACTTTCATTGTCCTTTCCTAATAGACATATTTTCTTTCTTATTTCATTTAGAACATATATTTTTCTTGGAGTTCTTATAGTTGTAGCTACCAACTTTCCTAATAACTATTTCCTTATCTCACACTTTTTTTAATCAAACACAGGTTAGTGTCCTTGATCACACATTTGACTTCATGTCTTCAACCAGTAAAAAAATTTCTTCCATGGCATCCTTACTTTTGAGATTGACGGTGTCCTTTCCAATAATCCTAGCTGAGTTGTCATTTCCAAATGAAACTGATCAATATCTTCCCTTCTTCAATGTCTAAAACCTGTCTTTATCACTTTTCATATGCTTTGAGAATCCACTGTCAACATACCAACCACATTTCTTGTGTTGAGCTTGTAAAGAAAGATTGCATTCTTCAGTGTTGAATTGATCCTACTTTATTATCCATATCCATTGTGGTTCCTACTTATGACTGTTGATATTCTTCTTTGGTTCCCTTGGAGAAACATTAAGTCTAACATCTTTAGCCATATGTCCAAAGTTGTTGCACTTGTAGCATTCTACCCCATCACTCAATGATCCAAATCTGTTGTAGGTTCTATTTTGATCTCCATAAGATCTTATTGGATAATTATTTCTTGTATAGCCCTCACCATGGCTTCTATTCTTGGTATTGGCTCTACAATTCACAACTTTGTGACAAAAATTATAACATGAACCAAGAAAAATAGTTTGATACCTGGGAGTGGAATATTTTATGAATGGTTCCACTCTTTTAAATACTTCTTCTTCTTGAGGTCTTTCTATAGTTGGTTGTTGTTGATATTGAATTTTGAATCTTCTAGGTGGTGTAGTGTATTTGTAATCTTCCCCTTCAATTTTCATGTCTTCTTCTTTCAAGGAACCTCTGACATCTTCTACATAGATTCTTGGATCTGCTTCTTTCTTTATCGTTTGGGTGCTTGAAACTTTCTCTGTTTGCATCTGATTGTATCCCAATCCAAATCTGTCATAGTAAGGTCTTTGACTGTTAATGATATTATCCAATATCCTGGTGTTGTTTTGTTGCATGTCCTTCTTCTGAAGGTCCTTTCTTAGAGTGACTATCTCAGCTTCCAAGCCTTCAATGGTCCTACCTCTTTCTTCTAACTTCCCTCTCAGTACTTCTTTAATTCTCTTGTCCTCTTCTTCCTGGAGTTTTAGCTTCATGACTGTATGTTCAAATTCTTTGGAGTTATGAGTTAGTTCTTCCTGGAGTAACTTGTTTTTCTTCTTTTCCATTTTAATAACTTCTATGGCGCTCAATAGTTAGTATATGTAATTGACTTATACCTCTTCATATTCTTCTTTGGAGATTTCTTCATCGGATTCTTCTACTTCCATGAATAATACCCTTTCTGTATCACTATCTCTGACTTCATCTTCGTTTGACGAGGAACCATCTTATTTGGTGCAAATGATTTTCTTGAAAAATTTATTTTTGTTTCTTCTACCCTTTTGAATTTGTTTTTTTCTTTTAGGGTCATCTTCTTCTTCATTTATTTTATTTTTCTTATAAGTACTTTTATTAGCAAAATGACCAACACCATCACAATTAAAACATTTCAATGCAAGCATACCTTTATATTTTTTGGTTCCCTTCGTTAGTCTTCTGACGAAGTTATCCATCTCTTCATCTTCCTCTGAATCATCGATGCAACTATAGTCTAACTTTGACTTTTGTTTGCCTTTCTTCTTCGTCTTCTCGGATGCCTTGAATGCTACTTCCTTCGTGATTGGATTGTCCTGCTTTGTCCTCATCTCATAAGATGTGAGTATCCCATGCAACTCATCCATGCTCAAGGTGTTTAGATATTCTCTCTCTTCTAGGAATGAAATATTCAGATCATATCTCATATGTAGAGACCTCGGTACCTTTTGAACAATAATTGTTTCCTTCATTTCTTCTCCCAAATCCTTGATAGAATTGACTATCTCATCAACTCGTAGAAATTACGAGGCAATGTTTTCATCTTCCTTCATCTTCAATTGTTTGAACTTGACTCTAAATGTTTAAATTTTGGCTCCTTTAACTTTGGCATCTCCTTCATAGATATTATTCATTTTGTCCCATATTTATTTTGCAAATTCACAGTGCACAACCTTGGTGTATACTAATTCATTCAAACCATTCAGGATAGCATTTTTAGCTCTAGAATCATTATCTTCAAGTTTCTTTCCATCCTTATATGTTGGGATATTGGTTGGTTCTTTGTATCCATCTTCCATTGCTCGCCAAACATCAAGTCCATGTGAATGTACACATGTTTTCATTCATCTGCTCCAGAAGTCATAGTTTTGGCCGTCACAATGTGGTACCCCAATCCTAGCATAGTCCATGATATCCTTCCAGTGGTTAGACTGATTCTTGAAGGACCTTCTCTTATACCAATTGTTATATTATTGAGAGGGGGGTGAATCAATAATGAGAAATTCTATTCCTTTAACCACATTTTATTCTTCAACAATATTTAGTAGTGTATCTTTAACATTCAATAAATCATCAGCAGTATAAAAATAAACAACATCACATCACAATAGATACATAGTACATCAGTATTTACATGGAAACCAAAATGGGAGAAAACCATGGAATTATTTTCTTATATATTTATCAAAATAAAACATTCATTAGAAGCACCAACTTCTTATTCTCCATCTACAACTAGAAGGGGGATCCAGCCCCCTATTCTTAGGCTCCAACCTAAATGAATATACAACTCCCTAATTCTATGGCTCAAACTAGAAGGAGGCTACAACCCCCTAGGTTTTCCATATACAACCATAAGGTGTCTACAACCACCTTTACTTTCCCCTTCATGTCGCCCTAAAATACAAATGTAGACCAATTGTCATGACTTTTCCACTATCACTGCAAGAAACTCTATCATTGTCACAACTTTGTCACTGTCACAACTCTCTCACTGTCATTGTCTTTGTCACTGTCACTATCATAACTCTGTCATTGTATCATCAACCTGTATATGATAATCAACCAAGTAAACATGCACCATTCCATGCATCAAGTGTATACCAATATATATATTATCTCATGCATCAATCATGAGCCAAAAGATACATCAACTATGAATAGTGAATCATGAACTAGAGCATCAACCATTTACAACCTCTGTCATATACCATACCATCAACCATATGCATATCTGTACCATGTCATCAATGAAACATATCAAAGACCCTATTCATGTCCCTCATGCATATGTCACCATACAACATGAATAACCCTAAACCATGTACAAGCAACTCAAAAATGTGAACTATAAGAACTATATCAATGTTGTACCATACATAAGAGTGTTTCTCACTCATCCAACTAACCATCATATACCATATCCAAGTACAAGACCAACCATACCAAGAATGTCTCAAGCATTCACAACATCATAAGAAAATATAAGCATAAAAAAAAACTAATAACCATACCATAACTTTTGTAGTTGACCTAAACCTGTAGAATGTTGACCTGTGAACTTGCTTTCAAACTCTAGGGACCCCGTACCAACATCTATTCAAATTTTCATGAGATATTCATATGTACGTGAATTTCCCTTCTACAACCCACATATATACTCTCTTTCCTCCACTGCATCTTACATACATATGCTCCCTTACAGGCCTGCAACTTGTGTATACCTCATAAACTAGGGTTTTTCTAAAAATTCAATATTTTCATCGTCGACCCTTCTTTGCTACCTCAGAAAACGATGCTACAACTTTAGAAAAATATCACTACATCACAAGAAAGATAAGGAATGAATAAGTGTGTGAGTTTTCTTATGAATGACTCCTTGAGGTGCTTATATACTTCTGCTAGGTAACTCCTCTCCTTAATTTAGGGCTTCTAGGCTTTTCTTGTTACAAAAAATTTACCCCTTTTATTAATGACTTGTAACCAACTAGGGGCTTCTTGACCACCTCTTCAAGGCTTACAAGTTTACAAGGCCATATCTCCCTAACCATGAGGAACTACATGGAATTCCACATATCACCGGAAATGGTACAACATTTATTGTCCATCCATGAGTGATTTACCTTCATTTACTCTTTCCTCCATTCCTCATTCAACTATAGGATCCTTAACTATGCTTAGGGGTTTCTTGTAGACTTCTTCAAAGTGTCTTCCCATGAGGTCCATTCTTAGAGCTACGCCATAAGGATACCACTATGGAGACTTCTCCAAATACACCCATCATATCAATTGAAATCAATCCAATATTCATTGACATCAATGACAACCAAATGTCCAACACCTTATTTTTCAAAAATAGCACTAGGGCATGCCAAGGTGACACACTTGAGAATATATACCCCTTGTTCAAAATCTCTTCAAGTTGCATTTTCAACTCCTTCAACTCTGGTGTATTCATCCTATAAAGAGTCTTGGACACTGGGGATCCTCTAGGAATTAAATAAATAAATCAATCAATATCTCTCTTTGGTGGAAACCCTAACATATCTCTAAATACATCCTCAAATTCTTTTAGGACTGCATGGTCTTTAATTCTTGGCATTTTATCTTTAGGTGTCTCTTCCATATGAGATGAAAATATTTTCCATCCTTTCCTGGAGCTTCTCTTCAGTTGCAAGGCTAGAATTTCTCTGATAAATACTTCCCTTGGAATACCTTGCATTGTTATTAAGTTCAATTGTTCATGCAGACAAGCAAAAGAATTATTATAACAATCTAGGATAACATGATGTTTTTCCAACCAATCCATACCAATTAGGATATCATATGAACCCAAAGGTATAATATTTGAATCTGCCTTTGTGCTCATTCCATTCATTTCCAATAGACAATCCTTAACCAAATCATTAATTCCTCTTTTAGCTCATGTGGCTAACTGAACTAGACAAGATCAGGGATAATTTTGGTGATGGAAATTTATATTAAAATGTAGAAACCTTGGCTAATTTTACTAGTCCTTAATATGCAAAAAGTAAAATGTTTGGCAATACTTTTGTAAAAATATTTAAATTTCCAAGGATTTTATATAGTTTCTTTAAAATTTTGGCGATTTTTAAGGTAGATTAATTTTATTCTATGGAATTTGAGCGAATCGTTTTTAGAAAAAATGGAAATTGGTGAGTCTTGTTTTGGGAAAAACCATGGAAAATTATCCCATTTGCAAAATTTAGCCCCTAAAATCATCAATGGCCAAGATTCCCCAAGCTTTCTTCTTTTCAAATGAAATCTTTCCACCAACTTAGGATCTATATAACTATGAATAGCACTTGAATCAATTAAAATAGCTATAGGTTGATCATTGATCTTACCTTCCACTTCAATCATATGAGATTGAAACTCAACTTGCTTATTCTCCAAGGCTTCATAGATCCTTGGCATGCTTATTCCCATGTCCTCAACTATATCATCCTAATGTACATTGTGAACAGTATTCACTCTTTCACCTTTATAAGGACAATATCTGTACACATGATCTCCCTCACAACCCCAACATTTAATACGCTAGTGCCTTAGCCTTTTTTCCAATGTTTTTGAAATTTTGGTCTCATTTTGAATTGGCTTCCCTTGATAATTACTATTGAAGAATGATGGATTGTAATACTTATTCCTCTGATCGATCTTACCTTTCTTCTTGTCTTCTTGTTCGGTGCAGGCCAATTTTGAGGAAAAGTCCAGTTTTGGAAAGTAAATCTTAATTTGAAAAAGACAGCTGGCAGGAAAAGAAGCACATGCGAGGAAAAGACACATACAAAGGAGGACAACATGCAAGGTGAACATGTAGGAAAACCTAACCATGTTAGGGTTAGGGTTTTTGTAAGAGATTGTAATGGTTGATAAGCTATAAATTAGTATAAGTAACTACCTAGGAGGTTTAGGTCGAGGTTTTTGGAAATATTTTTCTGTTTGGTTATGAGAACTATTGTAAGATCTGATACCATTTTGTAAGATGTTCAGTTGTATGAGAGTTAAGTAACTATATATTGAGTGTTATATCACATTTTGAGGATCTTGGTGCAATCTAGTCATCCTCACAGAGGTTGTGGAATCTGTTTCGTGATTGTATGATTGGAATTGTAGTGCGCATGGTGCCATATATTGCACAAATCTAAATAAAGGAGCATAAGAAGCCAGATATTTGTGGACATAGACTAGGAGGGGGTGAACCATGATAACATTTCTGTCATTTGTATTTTTTATTCCCTATTTACCTTATGCCAATAATTAGATGGTGAATGGATGAATGGATAGTTATGTTAGGTCTGGTATCTGTTAGATCTGGTAGATTGCATGCATAAACTTAAAAGATGAATGAATCTCAAGAATAATAGGAGGAATGATAAAAATCGGGTATGAAGAATATCCCTACAATCCTAGATCCCCACTCTTTCCTAAACTGCAAGCACTTGATCATTGCAGTCACCCATAAAACTATCTCAAGTGAGACTGCGTAGTACATTCTGTGTGTTTTGTTTCCTTTTGGTTTACCAGGAGGGACAATATTTTTAGAGGGTTTTGTTGGAAACCTTTTCATATCTGAAACTGGGTCAGCTCAAGAGTAGAAAGAGGAGAAGTAAGACCAAAAAATGGTTTCATTTCCCACTAGAACTGCATGGGATTCAGTGAGTGGGATCTGTGAAAGAGTCACACAGAAAATGAAAGTATAGAAGGGAATATTCAAACCATGGAATCTGACAAAGGTGAATATTGAAGGCTGGTTGAAAACACATAATCTTGAATTTGCACAGAAGGATAATAGAAACCCTAAAATAACACTGCGCAAATATCTGGACAAGTATGTGTTTAGCGACCTACATGAGGTGTTTTTCTGTGATTTCCTACATGTGTTGCAGGAGTGGCTATTTAGGTTAAAACACAAACACCCTATGAATCAAACCAGACATATCGAGTGGAATCCTGTGGATATCACGTAGTTACAACAAGTTAACAAAAAATTCATGCACGCAGTATATTTCTGGTTAGACAGTATTGTTGCAGGGTTTATCACAGAATTTGCAGTAGATACCGTGAAGTCTTACAATGCAGCAGAGCATGAGTTTTTGAGAGGACCTAGAGGTAGGTATATCAGATCGTTGTAAACTTCAATCAAGATCTTACAGTATAACAAAGGTGTAATGACAATGGGATAAAACAACTAAACTTCCCTGAGTGCATGGGGGAAGGGGAAAGCACTAACCTGAGCTGGAAAGATGGAGGGAGAGATGGTTAAGGGAAAGAAGGAGGCCATGGACCCAATCATGATGGATGAGCACCAGATAAAGAAGATAATGGAAACAGCTAGAAAGACGCATAGTGGAGCACCCTACCAATATAAGATGAATAATAAGAAGAGATCCATAGCTGAGAGACAGGGCTTGGTGAGTGATGAAGAAGAGGTAGAGGATCTACATTCTATGGAGAATATTGAGGAAATCCTGTATGCAACATATGAAAGGAAAACATGTGGTCCAAGGGCAGGAAAAAAAGGCAAAAATATCATCCATTTCAGTGTCAGTGTGGAACCCATAACCCCATGTGTGACTAATACACCAATAAGAACACCACCATTTAGACAACCAAAATTTAGTGGAAGGAAGACAACCTGAAACACATTTAAACAAGGAGAAACAACTGGAGGAACCAGTTCAAGAAGTAGTATTCAAGTATCTACACCGTGCAGAGGTAGTATTTCATCACAGTTCAAGATGGCAGGACATGATCCCACCACCGGGTTAACAAAATTCAAGGGAGAGGCATCAAAGGATCCTCAAAAGCACTTGTTCATCTGTGAAAATATCTAGGAATCAAAGTAGATCACAGATGAGGATACAAAACTTACGTAGTTATCTATCATGCTAAGACACCGTTCACTGGATTGGTACATGAGCTTAGTTGTAAACAATCCACCAAGAACAACAAGGACAATTGCAAATGTCAAGAAGCTATTGATAAATGAATTTTAGAAGCCTAGTTAAGAATATTAGTACATTAATGAAATGAATGAAATCAGGCAGAAAATAGGTGAGTTTGTTTGGGAAATTGATCATAGGATTAATCGTCTCAAAGTTAAGTTGAATTATATCATGACTAAAATGAAACATAGACACCTCTTTGTGAATTAACTTTCTCCACATTTAAAATACCCATTGAGATAGAAGAAGTTTCAAAATCAGGTAGAGGCTCTGCAGGAAACCTTACAACTGGAAGAAAACTAGTATCAGAAGATAGATCCATCACTAGAGGAGTTGAAGGAGGATCTTAAGAAACTCACATTTCAACTGAACCAGTATAAGGGAAAAGACAAAAGAGAATATGTTTGGTGTACCACATGGAGGATATAAGGGCACCACAAAAATGAGTTCCCAACTTTCAAGCAGTACATGGCAACAGGGGTAACAAACCCTTTTCCAATAGGAGGACCATGGTGGGAGATATGTAAAACATAGGGGCATGATCCATATCATTTTCCAATGATGCATATGTACTAGACAATACCCAAGAATTCATACTACAATTTTTGCAAATCAGTGGGTCATGATGATAAAAAAATGTAGGATAATGGCCCTGTTGGAGGAAAGAACTTCATATACTTATAGGGTGCAAGTAGAGATGATGACAGGGAAAGTTTCACCTCCATTCAACCAGGTATCACCTAAATATAATAATGTGCAACAGTAGTATAACACTGTGCAACCTCAGTATAACACTGCATAGCCTCAGTATAACCATGCACAATATAATCAAGTACCTCGGTACAATACACCGCGAGGAGGATACAGAGGTGGAGGACATGATAGGGGAGGATTTGGAAGAGGTAGAGGTCCATTAGTATGTCATAATTTCCAATAGCTAGGACATTATGCAAGAGAAATTCCACTTCCACTGGCAACATGCATGTACTGTGGCACAACAGACCATGACACAGAGGACTGTCTAACATTATTTGGGAAGATCTAGGAAAAGAGAAATAAGAAAAATTAGAATGTATAGTGGATTTATGCAGAAGAAAAGATGATGGAAGGAACATCAACATAGTCACGTGCAAAGGAGATAAGACATGAGCTTACACAGTGATACAATATTCAGTACCACACCAATGGGTGAAGAAGAATACTGAACCACATCAACAATTTGATGCGCAGAAATAAAATGAGACATTCAAGGAGGCTAGATAGGAKCTCCTCAAACAAGATGTTGTGTCTACATCATTTGTGCAACATACTTAGAACATACCAATATACGAAATGCCTTTGTCAATGGACCACACCAATGAAGCACAAACTTTAGGGAAAGTAAGTACCATAAATAATTTTCTGCAATCCTGTGTTAAACTACTGAATGACCCATCATCTGTTAGAGTTTTGAAAAATATGTTATAAATATGTAACACATAGGTATAGGGGAAATTAAAGAAAAAGGCATTTAATCACCTCCATACAAGGAGGACAAGCAGAGAATTCAGATCGAATGCCAACATTGGATATTTCAATATGGGGGATATTATACTGGATTTAGGATCTGAGGTAAATGTGTTACCCAATAAGACATGGMAGTGTATGGGAGAGCCCACACTAGGATATTCACCTATCCAGATGAAATTATAAAACCAACATAGAGTGTTTCCAATTGGAAGGATTAAAGGTGTGACAGTGGATTTGGATGGAGTGTGCAGTAAGGCAAACTTTAAAGTGATAGAAATAGTAGACAGTAAAACACCTTCTCCAACATTGCTTGGACTGGAATGGGCATTTGGTAATGAGACCATAATCAACTTGAAGACAAGGAAAATGACATTTGAATCAGGACAAAATAGATTCATTATGCCATTAGATCCTTCAGAAGGAGAAAAGTTTGTAGAACCAACTTGTTTGGATTTAGAAGAGATAAACTAGTTGTATAGATTCACCGCACACGAAGAAGATTATATTAACCCAACTGCAGATGGGGTACTTAGCTAGAGAAACATCACATCATGTGCTTCTGACTCAAATACAGGGTTGGAGAATTGGCAGCAGAGATTACATGAAGTGTCTACAAGAAGGTTCACAAGAATAGACCACACAGTAAAATGGGTGGGTACAAAGATAAGAGAACCTCCCAATTTTCATGGCATAAATCATTTAGAGGAATTCCTAACAAAATACGAATAATAAGTACTGGAAAATCAGAGACTCTTATCCCTACACATTACACTCAAGGCTACATCTGCAAGATGGTGGGGTGCACATAAAGGAACAATCTAGGATTGGTGCCAATGTAAGTGACTACTGTGCATTAGATTTGGTGCAGAGTAGGGGAGAAATAATATGCAGAGATATGATGGGCATGGGATACTAGAAGAACATTTGGAGAAGTGAAGAACACTATGGAGGATGAAACCACCATAGGAATGGCCTCATCACTTCATCCATACACTAGAAGGAATTCCAGAGAAATGGTATGTAGACCAGGAGATGCGCAAAGGCACTACAGAATGGACAATGTTGCAGCAGAATTTGATAGTCACTTTCTCATTTGAACATGAGAACCCCAAAATGGATTCAACACTAAAACAAATAAGAGGTGTAATATTTATTAATGAACCATAGCTTGAACTCATTACATAAGACCAACAACAGAATACACAGACAATGAAAGAACTATTGTCATGCTATCATGTGCAGGAAGGTGGAAGGTCCATATATGGAATAAGAAGTATTTTTTGCGCCAATCAAGGTGAAGAAATTCAACATTGGGACAAATGATAATCCAAAAATGGCTAGCATTGGAGACTATTGGGATGAACAAATAGTATAAATAATAACAGAGTTAATGTGTGAATGCAATGACTTGTTCCTAATGACCTTTACAGAGATGAAAGACATAGAAGGAGAGCTAGGAGATATGAATATACCTCTCAAACCTGAGGCCAGATATCTTAGACAGAGACCTTATAGAATAAATCCAATATATAAGCAGAAGGTGAAAGAATATATTGACAAAATGTTGGAAGTTGGTATTATAGAACCAGTGGAGGAATCTGAACGGATAATCCCCATGGTAGTCCAAGAGAAGAAACAAGGGGGGATCAGGATTTGTGTAGACCTAAGGAAATTGAATGATGCATGTCTACATGACCCTTTCCCTACACCTTTTATAGATGAAGTCTTAGAGAATGTGGGAGGCCATGAAGCATATTCATTTATAGATGGATTCTCAAGTTACCATCAGATTAAGATAGCTCCAGAAGACAGGTATAAGATTATTTTTTCCACAGAATGGGGATCCTACCAGTACATAGTCATTCCTTTTGGGCTGAAGAATGCACCAGCGATATTCTCAAGGGTAGTCATAGTTGCTTTTAAGGATTTCATACATCAGTTTTTAGAAGTGTATCTCAATGATTGGACTGTATATAGTATGTTAAAATACCATGTGGAAGTGTTAAGGATAATGTTGGAAAGATGCAGGTAGTGTCAGATATCATTGAATATCAAGAAGTGCATCTTTGGGACACCTTTTGGAATATTGTTGGGCCATATAATGTGAAAAAAAGGCTTGCTAGTAGATCTCGCCAAGATTGAAATTATTGTCAATTTACCTCCACCAAAATCATTGCACCAGTTGAGAGAAACATTGGGACATACATGATACTATAGAAAATTTATAAAAGGGTATGTGCAAATCGCTGCACCAATGGAAAAATTGTTAAAGAAGGATACTAAATTTCAGTGGAATGAAGATTTCCAACAAGTTTTGGAAACCCAAAAAGAAAATATGGTCACAACACCTATTCTAGTATTCCCATATTGGGAAAATACTTTTCATGTACATGTAGATGCATCAGCCATAACACTTGGAGCAATTTTGGCATAGCCAAGAGCAGTGGATTTGGACCATCCTATAGAATTTGCAAGCAGAAAACTGTCAGAATTAGAGAAGAACTACAATACTACAAAAAGAGAAGGGCTAACTATGGTCTATGCACTTCAAAAGTTCAGACATTACTTACTGGGAAAACACTTTAAGATGTTCACATATCATTCAGCCCTCAAATACCTAGTCAACAAGCCAATGTTGGGGGGGAGAATCTGTAGATGGCTACTATTATTTCAGGAATTTTATTTTGAAGTGATAGTAAAAACAGGGACGCTGAATGCAAGACTTGATCACCTATCAAGGGTAACGAATGGAGAAGAACCTACCAACTTGGAAGACAACTTCTCTGATGCACAGTTATTTTCAGTCCAAGTAGATGATGAATATTTTGTTGATATTATTGAATACTTGAGTACAGGGATTGCACCACAAAATTTTAACACTGCGCAAATAAAAAAATGGGTATTTAGAGATGCATAATATCAACTGATTGCAAGACATTTATACAATATGAGCGGAGATAACATTTTGAGAAGATGTGTACTAAAACATGAAAGGCCTAGAATTTTGGCAGAAGCTCATGAGGGAATAGTTGGAGGACATTATGCAGGAAAATCTACTACACAGAAGGTATTTCACACAAGACTATGGTGGCCAATAATTCACAAAGAGGCTAAGGAATATTGCCATAAATTTGATGTCTTTTAGAGGGTTGGTAAACCTAACAGAAGGGATGACATGCCCCTAAGACCACAAGTAACTTTGCAGGTATTTGAAAAATGGGAAATAGACTTTGTGGGACCAATTAATCCACCAACTAAAATGTCAGGAGCAAAGTATATCATTACTGCAACATAATACTTAACAAGATGGGCATAAGCAACACCAGTCAAAGATTGCAACACATAGACAATAGTACACTTATGTTTTGAGCAGGTGATCACCAAATTTGGCTATCCAAGGATTTTGATGAGTGACCAAGGTACCCACTTTATCAACAGTACTATCAGGGCTATGACTGAGGAGTTTGAAGTCTACCACCAGAAGAGTACACCATACCATCCTGAAGCAAATGGAACAGTAGAATCCTTCAAAAAGATCTTGGAGAATGCTCTGACAAATATCCGCAATGTCAACGTGGATGATTGGGATTTGAAAATAGCAACAATACTATGGGCATATAAGACTGCATGTAAGAAGATGACAGGACAAACACCATTTAGGTTGGTGTATGGGAAAGAAGTAGTGGTGCCATTGGAATTTTGTTACCTAGTCTGTACGTAGAAACAATCACTAACATGACAGAATGAGGTGCAGTAAAGGAAATATTAAATCAACTAATGGATATGGAAGAGGATAGGATCCTAGCAGGATTTCACCAAGAAGTACAGAAAGAAATGGACAAAGATTGGCATGAAAGACATATCAAGAGGAAAATTTTCAAGGACAGAGACCTAGTCTTGGTTTATGACAACAATTTTTTACAACATCCTGGTAAATTCAAAATGCATTGGTTAGGGCCCTATGAATTCAAGACTATCACAGATGGGGAATTTGTACAATTAAAGAATCTGGTAGGAGTAGAGTTGAAAGGAATGATCAATGTGAGTCGACTAAAACTGTATAGAGAGAGTCAACCTCCTAGCAATTAAAAGTTACAACACAGTAAGAATAACATGTACCTAGTGTATTATAGTAGAAGCTAGGAAAGAAAAGTGACAAAGATATATAAAAAGGAGAAAAAGAGGGAAAAAGAAATACAAATATATAAAAGAGAGAAAATATAAAAATAATGGGGAAAAGTTGTGTGCAGTAACTACCACGACAAACATCATAATACTACGTGCAGTAAAAAGTGAACTTGGCACAAATTCATGGAAAAAGTAAAAGTGAACATAACCCAGTCTATAAAAGGAGGAAAAGCATATATTTATTCAACACTTATCAAATTTCGAGCTTAGAGTGAGAAAGAGAACCCGTGCCCTAGTTTCCAATCGACGAAGTAGTAAGACAATATTGCGATAGTTGCGAAGGATGACTGCACCGAAGTATGGGTCGCGAGGAAAGTTTTTTAGGGTCACCCGACAAGGCCAAAGGCACAAATAGAGGATGCATCAGCCAGAAAATATATTTGAGCTCGAGGATGTGATCACCTTAGTCCTAGAATCGATTATCCTGATGCAGGTCGAGGAAGAGCTCCCTACAACGCAACAAGGAGAGATAGGGTAGAGCTCTGAGGCCATAAATGTTGGTTGTGGAGCCTGATTATCTTCCTAATGTAGAGGTCCTTACTTTCAGCCGTGTTTATACCCCATGAATTATTTACACCCCAGAAGTATGTACACTCTTCCATGCGGGGGAGTGCAGAGGGGGGGTACCCCCTTTGCAGGGTCTGGGGGCAAGTGGGCCCCTAGCGAGGGTTCGGGGGCAAAGCCCCCGAAGCAAAAATTGCCTTGTAAAAGTATATTGTAATTTCATTGTAAATCTAGACCGTTCATTATAAGGTCACAGATCTAATGGTAGATATTATGTTAGGGTTTTTTTCCCTAGAAGGCAACCCTCTTTTATGAGGGAAATGTATTGCGGCTATGGATGATGGTG
>SNQJ01S0006244.1:0-15865 GCA_010110895.2 Picea sitchensis
TAATGGTAGTATTCTTTGTCATTACCCAAGCTTAGGTAAGCTAAAAATGTATAGATGAGGAGTAAAATAGGGTAGTGGGGATGTCAATTTAGGGTCTCAAAAAATACTATGGAGATGTCCTTCAATTTTGAAGAAGGAAAGAGGGTAACCTTGAAGGGGATGGCATAAAATACAACCAGGGTGGTTTCAACAAAGCACATGGAGGATTTTTCTAGGCATGGGGACGTGGTTTATGCAATAGAGTGTCTAGTTGTCACCCAAAACACTCAATATGAGAGCCAATACTATCCACAAGACGTACAAAGAATAATTGACAAGCACGAGAAGGTTTTTGGATAGATTTCTGTGGGGAAACCACCATATAGAGGCTTTGAGAACATTATGTAACTAGAGGAAGGATCCAAACCTGTCACTACCACACCTTACAAGCACCCAAATAAATTCAAGGATGAAATTGAGAAATCCATCAAAGAACTATTGGACATGGGGCATCTTAGACCAAGCTCAAGCCGATTTGCATCTTTCGTTGTGTTGGTCAAAAAGAAGGATGGTACAATGCACATGTGTATTGATTACATGGCCTTAAGAAAAAATACAATTAAAAACATCTATCCCATACCAAGAATAGATGAGTTATTGGATGAGCTACATGGTGCAATGTACTTCACAAAAAATGATCTACACTAGAGATACCATCAGATTAGGCTGAGGGAAAAATATATACATAAGGAAAATTTTAGGTGCCACTATGGACACTATGAATTCTTTGTTATGCCTTTTGGATTAACCAATGTGCCAAACACCTTCCAATCATGTATGAATCATATATTCAATAAGAAATTAAGGGAGTTTCTATTGGTTTTCTTTGATGATTTGCTAATATATAGTAAAACCTGGGAGGAACATCTCAAGAATGTGCATGAGATCTTGAGCATCATGGAAGAACAATCATTGTACGCCAAAGAATCCAAGTGAAAATTTGGAATGATGAAATTTCTATACTTAGGGCACAAGGGGTGTAGGTTCATCAGGAGAAGATCCAAGCAATTTTAGATTGGCCCGTACCCAAGTCACTTATAGAGCTCAAGGAATTCCTTGGAATTTGCAACTATTATAAGAGGTTTGTTAAGGGGTTTTCAAAACTATGTTCCCCACTAATTGATTTGACCAAAAAGTGTGCATTCAAGTGGAGTGATGAAGCACAACTGAATTTTGATAATATGAAGAAGTTTATGAGCACTTGTCCAATCCTAACCTTATCTGATTTTTCCCAGCCATTCATATTAGAGTGTGATGCATTAGGGGAAGGAGTTGGGGTTGTACTCATGTACAATAGGCATCCTATTTTTTTTGAAAGCAGAAAATTAAGATGACCCAAGTTATTGTACACCATATATGATAAGGAGATGTTATCTACCATGCATGCGCTAGCCAAATTTAGAAAATACTTGGTGGGTGAAAAATTTGTAGTCAAAATCGATCATAACAACCTCAAATACTTTCTTGAGTAGAAGGGAAATAAAAATGGATGAGTAAGATCCAAGCCCATGACTTTGACATAAAGTTTGTTAAAGGGAAAAACAATGTGGTAGAAAATGATTTATCTTGAATACCCTAAACTTATTCCATGTTAGAGATATCAATTGAATGGAAATCACATCTATTGGTAGAATGTTCAATTTTTTTTTTGCATGCGAGTTTATGGATGGTTAAGTCCAGGATGACAAGTACAAGATTGTGGATGACATCATATATTATAAAGGGAGGATCTATTTTCTCCTTGAATCCAAATTCAATAAGAATGTGTTACAAGCATTTCATGACTCACCACTAGCAGGGCATTAGGGGTTCCTCAAGGCTTATAGACATATTAGAGAAAGGTTCGCTTGGAGAGGCCTCAAGGAGAACATTATGTGCCACATCAAGGAATGTGTCACATGTTAGCAAAAGAAGGATGAAAACACCCACCCAACATGTTTATTACAACGTCTTCCCATTCCAGAACACAAATGGGAAAGCATATCCATGGATTTTATCATAGGATTGCCCAGGGTACAGGGTAAGGATGGAATTTTCATGGTGGTAGATCGCTTGATAAAATTTTCTCATTTTTTCCCATAGCCATGGAGTATAGCACATCCCACATAGAAAAATTATTTTTCAGGGAGATTTTCATATCACATGGGCTACCCAAGACTATTGTGAGTGATAGGGATAGTATATTCATGACCAATTTTTGGCAGGAGCTATTTCGACTTGTTGGTACAGAGTTGATCCCTAGCACTAACTATCATCCACACAAATATGGTAAAACTGAAATAGTCAACAAATGGGTGGAAGGATACCTCATGAATTATGTGACAGGGCATCAAAGAGCGTGGATCAAGTGGTTACACTTGGGTGACTATTTTTACAACACCACTCACCACATGTCCATTGGTATGTCTCCTTTTACAGAACTACATGGTTATGATTTGCTTACCTTCGTGGAGATTTATTTTGGAGATAGTAGAGCCCCTATGGATAAGGAGTGGATACAGGAAAGTCAATACATACTCAGGGAGCTCAAAGATCATTTGCAAAGACCCCAAAAACCAACAATTTTTTTATGTAGATAAACATAGAGTGGAGCACAATTTTGAGGTGGGGGATTTTGTTTACCCAAGGCTCCAACCATACAGGAAGGAATCCATAAAAAAAGTGGCTCTGAGAAGATMAAACCCCTTTTTTATGGGCCATACATGGTGAGAAAAAAGGTGGGAGTGGTTTCATGAGTTAGAGTTACCATCTGGGAGAAAGATTCATAATGTCTTCCATGTGTCATGTCTAAAGAAAGTAGTGGGAAACAAGTTACTACTAATGAAGAATTTACACATGTTGATGAGGAAGGTTAATTGATCTTGATACCATAGGAGACATTGTAGATGAGGGAGAAGAATCTAAGAAACATGAGAATCAAGGAGTATTTGATCAAATGGAAAAGTTTTCCAATAGAGGACACCACTTAGGAGGGTGAACAAGTTTTGCAACATCCATGATTAAATTGCTTGTGGAAAAGCAATTTCAAGCAGGGGAGACTGCAATTTCCCCTTCCATGTGATATTGACCATGTGGGACTAAGTATCCTAGTTGTTTCCCATAGGATATAGTCTCACTAAGAAAAAGGGGTTTAAGAGGGTAAAAAGGGGGTCGCCAAACAATTAAAGTTAATTTCAAAAGGTGACAAAGATTAGGAAGAAAAAGGTAAAATGGATTTATGAAATAATTGGAGAAAAGAACATTAGAAAGCCTAAATAATAATTTAAGTGAGAATTAAAATATGGGATAAAAGGAAGGAGGGCGGCTTGCTCATTCATTGTTGTTCATTTCTCACTTGCATCTTTGAGCTCTATAACTTGGGTGTTTTGAGGGTTTTGAGTGAACAAACTATAGATATCAATAAGGAGATGAAAGATTACCCAGTTCTTGATCCAATTTTAGCCAAGGTAGTGAAATATTCCACCCTCAACATTCTACATAGTTTCATATTAGTTTTCAACAATGATTTGTGGAGCTAGGGCACCATTTTTAGGGTTTCTATAGGATTGGGGTGCACTATAAAGGAAGGAGAAGTTTGTTTTTCCTAGAGGACAATGGATCTAGAGTAGATCTCACCATAGGAGGGTTTTACATCCATAGGGTGACTTTTCTCTTTAGTTTTTGAGGGTTTATCACCTCATATTTATTTATTCTTGAAGATGGGCGAATTTTCGAAGGAGGGTGCACTAGTCCATTGAGGAACATAGATTAAGAGTTAATATATGTATCTACAACCAAAGAATATCTTCTAAGGAGTTATCCCTTCCATATTCTTTGGGAATATATCATTATTGTAGTGTTTGGGGGCCATATTTAGTAGGGCCAAATTCCAAGGGATTTCCTAACCAGAGAGGGGTGCAATTGAGCCAAAGTATTCAACCAGAGAACAAAAGGGAAATTAATTGATCTTCTAATATCCACATGCCATTGTTGCAGGTTTAGAGGATCTCATATCTTGATTTTTATTGTATTTTGGAGATATTCTCAGTCACACTCATTATTCTTCCATATCTATTCCATATCTATTCATCTCTTGTATTGAGGTCAACTTATATATTAAATAAAATGTAGATTTGAAGTTTTGTGGCTAGTTTCTTGTGTTATTCCTATTTTATATTGTTGTTTATCAATTTTTTGTTTTATATGAATAATTTACTTGCTGCAAGACCATAAAACTCACTCTCAACACAAATCATAGAAGCCAAACTACAAACAATTTGACAAAATACCACAACCAAAAAAACCGTATTTCTAAGATTTCCTGGTAGATCCACTTGGGAATTTTACATTAACCCATGGGTTATACCCACATCATCTAGATCCCAAAAAGAAAAGATCCCTTAGACTCAATTCTGCTTAGTATCAACTCATCCAAGGAATGTTATGCATAAAAAATATGATGGTGTTTTTTCTGAGATGTCTTGAGACAAGAGACACATAAAATGTATCATTCGAACTTCATGATGGACCGACTAGCAGACATTACGATGGAGACACCACTGCTCACAAAATCCTCAGAGTCAGCTATTACTAGCCTACTTTATTCAAATATTCTCATGCAAATGATAGCAATTACAAAAGTCAGCCGAGAGAGAAAAGAAAGATGCTTTTCCCCTGCACCATGTGATCATCGAACACCCCTTTCAACAATGGGGCCTTGATGTAATCGAGAAAATCAATCCCAACTCTTCCTAACTGCACAAATACATCTTGACAACTACTGACTATTTCACTAGATGGAGTGAAGCAATTCCATTGAAGACTATCAATGAAAACCAAGTGAATCTGTTCCTTAAATCTCATATTATCACCAACTTTGGAATTCCTGAATCATTAGTCTTTGAAAATGCCAAATATTTTTCTTCTTTGAAATTGGCTGAATTTTCTCTGGAACGAAATATTAAGGTTAAGTATTCAACAAATTACTACCCACAAGGGAATGGTTTGGCAGAGTCAACTCATAAGAAACTCATTAAAATTCTCAAGAAAAATATCAATGATCATCAAAGAAATTGGCACCTCTCCCTTCAGAATGCCCCATGGGCCGACATAATGACTCCCAAATTATCTATTGGTAACTCTCCTTTCTTCTTTGTCTATTGAAAATAAGCCACTTTTCCTACCCATTCTTTCCTACCTACCTTTCAATTGGCCCAATATTCCTAAGACGAGGCTTGTCCAGTAATGTAGGAGAGATTAAACATGTTAAAATTGGAAGAAGAAAGGGAAAAAGATAAAATGAACCTAGCACACCATCTAGAAATAATCAAAAAATGGTTTGAAAATTCAGCTATGGGTAATAAATATTTTTAGGAGGAAGACCTCGTTCTCAAATGGGACAAAGCTAATGATCTAAAAGGAAAACTTACTAAAATCCAAAAATTGTGGTTAGGACCCTATATGATTCACCAAAAAATAGGTCCTGGAACTTTCAAACTTAAAACATTAGAGGGAGATGAGGAGGAGCTCCCTATCAATGGACAAATCCTCAAAAAATACTTCTCCTAATCATTGATGGTGATGCATCCTTGTACATAGTAAGGTTTTCTTAGTTTTCTTTTCCCGTGTTTTTTTATTTTCACTCCAATCGACCTTCCTTTTTCTCCTAGTTTTGTTTTTCCCATGCCTTTGTTTCAATATTCCTTTTCCTTTTGCACTTTTCAGTTTAGAATAACTTATTGTTCACCGCACCGTACCAAACTTTTCCTCCACAACATGAACTCAATACTATTTGAACCATGTAAATGATTTTTTCTATGAATGCCTTTCCATATTGAAGTGATTGAGTTTCCTTTGGATCAACGTTTATCTTGATGAGTGATGATGGTACAAAAAAGAGGAACTTGTTCACCTGTTCCAAGAGAAAGCTTATAACCTGTCAATTCAATTCCTTTTGATGGCTTCTGTTAGTTATCTCTAATGATGTGACCACTCTTATGACATGTCTTTGTTCCACTCAAGTTTTTCAAAATGTCCCGAATTCAATGTCTTCTACATAATTCCATTGATATTGCCTTTGACATGCCTAATTCTAAATGCATCTATGATTCATGTTTATGGACCCATTGAGACTAGTATATCAAAGTAACTCTCGTATCACCTCGCTTCGTATTCACCTTCATATATGTTTCAAAATCAATGCATAAATTATATATCTAAAAGGTGAATGCAGAGAAGCATAATCATAAGGAAGTTGAAAACACTACTAAAAGTGTGGGAAGTACAAGTAAACTCGTTAGGGATATGGACACTCACTGGCAGTGGGGCCATGCTTTTATGATACCAAGGCATCTTCGTCGGGGCTATGGATGCTCACTAGTAGCAAAGCAATGCCAATAAAGAGAGATGAGGAAAACACTCTAGTATATAACAATTGATAAACATTCCTCTGTGGTGTTACTCCCAATGTTTCAATGTGGATGTATGAAATAAGCACCCATTAACGCTCACTAGAATTATGCGGAAGATCACTGGTAACATGATTTTCTTCTATCTTGTCCTCAGGCTGATTGATGTGGGGTCCTCAATATGTATAATGTATGAATTGTCTAAAGGTAAAATTACCATTGATATGGTTGAAGTCACTTTCTTTTGAACTCAGAGATAACTAGTTCTTCCCAGTAAGTCACCATTTATTGTGGCTCACCTCCCACAACAACCCATTTTATTTTAAAATTCCCTCCCCCCTTCCTATATTCTAAATTTTTTTAGAAGGCATACATTTCTACTTCATTGAGAAAGTGTGAGCATGAAAAACATTTTTCTATCACTTATACAGTATATGATTTTTTCGTGAATAACAACAAATAGGACATAGTAAAAAATAGTTCCCTTGATACTGCACTCTTCAACCCTTCTACCCAAAGTTTATCAATCCTCCCTCTCACATTAAGAACCCAATCCCTATTTTGACTTAGCCGACGTGATATATCTCACTCTTGTACTTTTATCCTAAGTCATGATGGATTCATAACAAATCTCACACTATCTTACATTTCGACAGAAACCTTTCCGATGTTCTCATCAGAAAGGGGTCTGTCAAAATCGTCTTTGTTAGAGTATTTCTCTCCACACACCACTCATGACTCCAACCCTCATGCTCTGATATATATAGCACATAAATTTCACATCTTACGTGGCATTCGGTAGATGGATAGATTCTAATCCAACGTGTTCTCAACACTGCTGAGTCGATATGACCTATTTGATTGTGACCTCACCAGGTGGCATCTTAAGATTGGCCCTTTTTTTTCTCGTTTATGGATCTTGAATGACTTATATTTTAATTTCTTTCGGGACTCTTCACTACCCAAGGTATCGAAGGAATATTACTTCGATACCATCCTCGTCAGGGTTCAATTGGTCCCTCATCCTTTTGAACTCTGAAACCCGAACTCCGACAATGTCATTCCAAGACTTTTAACACTTCACATTTGAAACATCTTTCTAGGATAAGGAGATATTCCTTATGTTGAGACCTAAGTCTGCACCCCTGCCCCTCCTCTCTCATTTCCATATACCTTCATCAAAATCATTGCTCTTCTAGTTGGTTAAGTTGGTTTCCCATTACTAAATGATTCAGTTTTTTATCATTATCTTTCTTGATTGATTATTTGCACCAATTATTTTTGTTTTCTTGAAGGATGATTGCATGTCATGGTTTGGGTTTGAAATACTTGTCATCATGTTTACCATTGATTGAGCGTGCAACAGGTCGACCAAGTCCTTTGTATGCATAGGAAACATCCAAAAGAAAAAAACACAACAATTCAGAGCAGTGGATTTTGGGCTTAGATTGTAAGAAAACAAACAAGTTAAATTTTTGACGGTGGAGATCCAAAAATCAATTAATATCAATGACTCTTGTGCATTCAGAGTTTCAAAATCGCGCGAGGTTCTAAAAACAAAGCAATATGAATTTTTACTTCACGACTTTGACGTTTGGGAATCTGAGCTTGTCATTGTTTCAATCCTAAAAAGTTCCTGAAGTGCCAGAGCCCTGAACTATGATGTCACTTTGGGAGATCGTTCTCCAGGTTATATTCATACTCTACAGTCAAAATCTCCCAAACGCCAAAGTGATGAAGTGTCGGAGCCCTGAATTGTCAAAGTGGATCCTCACTGTCACGTCACTTTGCGAGTTCGGTCATACGAGAGATTTTGATCCAGAACAAACACAGAGCCCTGGAGCCCCAAAGTGTTGGAGTGTCAGAGTATTTTTTAGTTGTCGTGTCATATGCCACCCGTTGATTAATTTCAGATGACACGTGGAACTCATTTCTGGTACTTTGGCTACGTCATCTGCACTATTTCAGGTTTCAGGTGACACATGTCACTCTCATTTTTATGACACATCATTAATTGTGACAACATGATACCACATCACTATGGAAGATTGTCACTCCGGGAGAATTTAATCCAGAGAAAACATAGTTCCCCAGAGCCATGAATTGACGAAGTGTTGGAGCCCCTTTCTCATAAAATATTTTTCAATTGACGTCATATGCCACATGTCGATTAATTTCACATGAAACATGGCATTCATTTCAGGCTTCCACGTCACTCCAAGAGATTTTCATCCAGACCAAGCACGGTTCCCTGAATTTCCAGAGCTATGAAGTGTCAGAGTGCCGAAGGGCTAGAGCACCCGAAGTCCCGAAATATTTAATGATAAATATATCTTAATCTCAGGTTAATTACCAATAGGTGTTAGTTAATGACTTCACGAGTTCGATCATTCGAAAGATAGTTATACTCTTCATTCAAAATCTCTCGAACGATGAATTTTCGAAGTGGCTTATCCTCATTGTTTTCTTAGATTAAAGTATTATTTAAATGGAGAAAGACAAGAAGAAAGGGTCAGTTACGGTCAAGACAAAAAATCTTAATGACAGTCAACATGTGCATAAACTGAAGCTATAGGTCCAATCCTTGCAACACCATAACCGAGAATTAGGGAAGTTGTACTCTAGACTCTAGAAGAAGCACCAAAAGACTTACCTCTTCCTTAAGCAGATAATGTGAAGAAGTTTATCCAGTTATCCCCTAGTGGCCTCCAAAAATGCACATGGATACCAGTGCTTGATACAGAACTCAGTTATGTTACTCCTAGTCAATTTTTGTCAAAGCTCATTTTACTTTAGCATATGCATCAATATAGTTTGTTGTGAAGTAACCATTTTAATTATTTAAGTTCAAGACTCTTTTAGATTAAGGAATCATAAGTGGTCATTTGTGTGTGATATGAAATATTTTTGATTAAGTCAAGCTCAAAGTATACATTACCATACTCCAAAAATATTTTAGTTAAGTCAATAAGTGGTTTTCCAATTGATAGTGTAGAGTTAAGCCTCAGTTACAGATGGTCGAGAGCCTATAAATATTTGATAAATAGGCAATTTTTGTATGTTTGAAGGGTTCGGTCTTTGGAAAAAGGAGATCAATACATCAACTGATTGAACCTATTTAATGCATGGATTAAAGATCTCTACCTAGTGAATATACTTTTGGTGACAATGTTTTTTTCCAAATATTCATGTGTTTTTTTATCTTATCTTTAATGCAGTTTTTGATCTGTACAAAGTACATTTCATTTCCTTCAACTATTGTATAACTTATCTTTACTAACATGCAACCTGCAAAACAACTAATGCTTTGGTGAAGATTTGTTTTTATCGCAACCTGTGGGAGAAATTGTGTTTTTGATACATGCTTAATGTCTTGAAATGATATTTTAAGTATTAAACTTCTTGGAGTATATTATTCATTGAGTGGTTTGTTATTTCCCTTTGTTTTTACCTCTATTATTTCACTTTTCTGTCATTTGTGTGCCACCATCCAAGGATGACCCTCATCCATATCATTTTTCCAACCCCACCATGCTCTTGTCTTGGTAAAACCAACCCTCTAATTGACCAACAAAATAAAAACCCTACCATTCTAAACTTGAGGTGGCCTATCTTTGTCCTTTAACAGTCAGGTGAAGAATTTAGGACCAACACCTTCGATGCCTTGTCTTCGAAGTTTAATTTAAACCTTACCTCAAAGACCTTCGAAACAACAACTCTGATTGGTACCACCTTCCCCACAACACTGCACACGCGTCATGTTGATACACCTTTCTAGATAAAATAGGAATATGCTTTTGATACCCCTCCCGTCAGAGCTCAAATGATCCTCAAGTTTTCCCACTTCGATCCTAGGACTCCAATGGCTATATTTTCTAATTCAAGCCCCTTGTAGACTCTGATACATAGATTCAGGCAACCACCTCTCTTGATTATCATTAATGATAGATATTGAGGATGAATTTAGTAACAGATCTCGTGCACATGAAAGTTATGGCACATTTACGAGCGTTTTAATACCTTTTAATGGTTATAAACCCTAATTTTATGACTAATCTTCTCCCAAAAGTTTGTAAACATCATTCTATTTTTATTCGCTAAGTGTATTGTGTGGCCATTTCCTTGGCTCAATTATAGGTACTGCATTTTTACTATTTAATAATTGGTCTTTCATGTTTTCCATATTATTTTCCCATAGGTTAATTCACCTGTTAATCTGATGATGCATGATTAATCAACCTCCTATAATGGAAAGATAGAATCCCAGAAGACAAAAGGGCTCTATTTATTTCAAGTCAGCCTTCGCACCTAAAACGTCGTCTGGCCTGAGTGAGGCCTTGGTGACAAACACTATCCCCCACATTGGTGAAGACCACAGTCTCGCATATGAGGAGATCTACAAAATTTTCAATTTGAGTCATTTTCCTGTAGAAGACGAGAACATGGAAATATATTAGAACATCTGAAAAAGAAACATCCATTTGGTTGCTTCCCGAGTCCCGACCAACTCTTTTTCCCTACAATGAGGCTGCACAATGGTGCTTCAAGAAATTTGATGGAAACACCAAAACCATCGTGAGAAAATAGGGGAAGCATGTGGCCTCACTAAGTCCTAAAGATAATAGTTTGAGATACCATCTACCCACTCCCACCTGTTCTCTCAATGAGCCATTATTGAAAGGTTTCACCCAAGGTAACAAAGGAATAGTAAAGCTAATAAACATTGGTAGGTCGATGGGGACGAGACCCTCAAACAAGGACAAAATTTGGTTCCCACCCACAGGCTCAAGGAAACATATAAATTTTTAGTATCCATGATATGCCGAGTTTATGGTGAAGATAAAAGCACACACTTCGAGAATGATTGGTTTCCACTAGCCCTACCATCATCAAAACAGAACAAGTGTTCAACTGGGTAGACATATTGGTCTTCAACATCTGTCTCCATATGAAGAGCATCCCAGGTATGAAAAATCCTTGTTTTTACATGTCATCCTACCTAATTGATTCTATTTTTTCATTCGTGCAATTTCCTGACCTATGGTGGAACTAGGACCAAAAACAACCCCTATTCATGTGTACTTCTCTGAGCTCTAGAGAATTAATTACAAGAGATATTTTTATGACATTTGTAATATTTTCCTCACTCCTCTACTCTCTATTCTTTTTGGTTTTCCAAGAAATAGGATTTCCTTTGAAGCTAGGAATGGGATGAAGGGGATAGCTGACTGGTTCCTATGTAAATACTATTCATATATTAGGGTGTATGGAATGAATGGAGTCCCACATATTTTAACCTAATTTGTCTCAAACCATCTGTTGATGAGAGAGTTTTCTTACCAAACCATGGGGTTAGGGGTCACCTCACTGCTCCTAATTAGCAACAAAAAGCTCGGGCTTGTTTTCCCAATACACATAGGGAATTATATCATTTCCAACAACCCTCATGCAAGAAAGGAGGCATAAACCCTGCAAGAGATACACCTACTCCTAGGAGATCCTAAAGGCCATGGCCCACATGAAATTGTAGTTATCCATGTCAAATCTGTTGGGATCACCCACTCTAACATCCATGTAGTTGATTTTGAAGAAGATAGATTTAAATAAAAAATATGGTATGAAGAATCCCTACAGAAGTTACCCAATGATGCTGATAGGAAGGAGATTAAATGTGAACAAGAGGAAATGAAGAGAGTGACAATTGACCAATTCTAGAGATTGTTCCAACAAGAAAAATTCGACAACAACGTTAAAGAGCAAGAAAAAGCTAGAAAAGAGGAAAAATTGGAATAAGAGAAACTCGAGGATAAGGAGGAATATCAAAGAAGGCAAGCAGAGGGGGAAATAATTAGAAAATAAAATGAACTCAAAGCATAAAAGGGTGCGCTTAAAATGAGGAAATTTGAAGAATCCAAGGCAACGGAATTCGCTGATGAGGCAGAGGCCAAGAGATTGGTCGATGAAGCCAAAGATAAACGAGAAGTTGAAGAAGATGAGGCTAAGAAAGAAGCAAATGAGTTGTTGAAACAAAATCAGTTGCAGGATTTGAGTTAGAACCCAAACACTCCATGAGCACCCAATTTGGGTATTGTGAACATGCCACCTCAATACTACACTCCTCTCAATGCTATTCTAGGGGATTCTTCTTTTTATTGTTGATTAAGGTTGGTTGTCATTGATGTCAACCCTTAAAGAAAGACCCGTAGCACAAAGGTTGGGTAATGGACCCAATATTTTTTAATGTAAATATGACTCGTTATTGTCTTGTCATGGTTGATAATAAGTAGAAACAAATTAACTCCAAAGTGGTCCCCTTATGGTGAAAGCCCTCACGAGAAGACGCTTTGTGGATTGAGTTATCCTAGAAGTATGGTTAGATAACCCATGCTTATTTGTGGAATAATTAGATGAATTCCAATGAATTTTTTAGTGGAACTATCCTAGATGGAAAGTGCTTTGCATGCCATTTCTGGTTATATGTGGAATGTCACATAACTCCTCATGGTTAGAGAGTTATGGCCATGAGAAGTTGGAGAATCCAGGTTTGGGTAATGGACCCAAGTTTGTTTGATGGATAATAGTATGAGTTTTGATATATTTTCAGGTAATACTATTCTACATGGATATTACATGTCATTCCATTTCTGGTGGTATGTGGAACGCATCTGCCATAACTCCCTCCACCGGTTTTGGAGACAACCTACCGAAGTTAGGGCTGTCATTATGTCCCTAGAAGCTAGATCAAAGTAATTGATGGTTTAGAAGATTTTAGGAGTAAATAATAAAATAGAAGTATTAGGTGTACTATGAATTCAAATTGAATACAAAATAAATTAATTCAATAATAGGAGATTTAATGGAGAAATTAGAGATGGGTTAACCCTAAAATAGGGAAGTGGGCAAAGTGACCTAGAATATGTTTTTTAAGGAGCTACTTGGAGAGTATAAATAAGAGACAGGCTCTCTCATTTTAAGACCTGTAATCATATTTAATACTTACATGAGTTAATGCGAGGGTAACTAAGGATATCTAAGCCTAATTTAGGGGAAAGTGAGAAGAAAGGGGTTGGAATATTCAAAGGAAGGATAAATTCTTTTTAATGTGCTTTCTAAGGTATGTTTTCAGGTCATCTCACCATTTTGCAACTTTGTTTCCTAGAGAATGATTTGGACTATGAAATTGATATTCAATGAGGAAACATATCAAGTATGTGTGGTAATAAATTGGGTTTGTGGCTCGTTGTATTTTGGGTTACACTCTGTGGAAAACAAGATTTGTGGCTAGTACTGAAACCCCAGTCAAAAGCAGGAGTTCGAGGCAAAATAATGTAAATTCTTCATAGCAGTCCAAATTGAGTAAGAAAAATGTGTTGGTTAAGATTACGATACATTATTCTTTGTAACATTTTCATATCGATTCAACAAATATTCCATGTGGGCATGCTCTATAAAGGGTAAACAAAATAAGACAGAATTCAACAAAGGTATGCCATTTTTGCTTTATAACTGCTTCTCTAGGTTACAAGTAGTGACACCTTGAGAAATTGTATAAAAATAAGCTGAAGAATATTGTATATCCATTTAAGATCTTTATTCATTACAAATAAAAAGTTATGATTATTTCCAGTTAAGGTTATTAATCAAAGCAGTCTTGTGAGACCAAAGAAATGTTTGATGAAAATGTTGGTCTCGTGTTGTTAAAGTTAGGGAAAGGTTTTGCGGTATGTGATCATATACATAAGGTCTATTACAAAGTTAAAAATCATATTTGAATGATAAGAAATTTATGAGGCTTTTGGTTGAGGTACAATTTGGGTACATGGTTGATACAAGTAGTTGATGAGTTGGCATACATATAAAATTTGGGTACATGGTTGATACAAGTAGTTGATGAGTTGGCACATACATAAGGTGTATAGTTGATGATGTTGGTGCATATTGATGAGTCATAGTTTATGAGTACTTGACACATGATTGGTACATACTTGGTACATGGTTTTTTTCACTTGTTTATGGTACATGTTGATTACAGATTGTTTGGTACAAATTGGTGCATGGTTAATGCACTTGTTTATGGTATAGGTTGAGTTACAGGTTGATGCATGGTTCAGGTTTATTGGTACATGTTTACAGTGGTATATCTCACAGTGATAGTGTGACAGTGGTTCCACCATTCTACTTCTACTTTAGGGCATTTGGACGGGGAAAGGACAGATGATTGTAGCCACCTTCCAGTTGTAGCCATAGAATATAGGGGGTTGTAGCCTCCTTCTGGTTGTATCCAGAGAATTGGGGAGTTGGAGCCTCCCTCAGGTTGTAGCCTGAGAAACTAGTGGGTTGGAGCCTTCTTCCATTTGCAGCTGAAAAACAAAGGAAGTTGGTGCTTCCAATGAATGTAATTCTTCAAGACATATAAGATAAAGCATTCCGTGGTTTTCTCCCAATTTTGGTTTCCACGTAAAACACTGGTGTACTATGTACATGTGTGATTGTTCATTTCTTATTGCTCATTATTGGATAATAATTCTACATTGATATAAATCTTGGATTATTTGGAGAAAATGTATTATAATTACACTATTACTGATTCACCCCTCCTCTCAGTAATCCAACAATTGGCATCAGAGCAAGTTCCTTCAGAAATCAGTTTAACCATTGAAAGGTAGATCATGGAGAGTACCAACTCATATAAAAATGGAATACCACACTTTGATGGACAAAAGTATGCTTTTTGGAGCATAAGGATGAAGACATATATAAAAGCATAGGGGTTTGAAATTTGGCAATCAATTGTAGATGGATACACAGTACTAACAGTTCCACCAACAAATGACAAAGCAATGAAACTTGGTTAGAATAATTCCAAAGCTACAAGTGCACTTTTGAATGGTCTCAGTGAAACAATATTCACCAAATTTTCACATTATAAATCCACCAAAGAGATTTGGGATAAGCTTCGAAATATTTATGGAGGAGATACAAAAGTCAAAGAAACAAAACTTCAAACTTACAGAGGTCAGTTTGAACAACTAAAAATGAAGGAAGATGAGAATATTGCAGCCTACTTATTAAGAGTTGACAAAACAATGAATGCAATCATAGGATTGGGAGAAGAAATCAAAGAATCTGTAATTGTTCAAAAGGTACTATGATCTCTTCCTATGAGATTCAACCCTAAGATATCAGCACTAGAAGAAAGATCAGATCTGAACTCAATAATCATGGACGAATTGTATGGAATCTTCACAACATATGAAATGAGAATTGAATAGAAAAATCCAGGTGCAAAATAAGAAGCCTTCAAAGCATCCAAAAGATCAAAGCAAAAGAAAAATGAACAAGAAGAATATAGCAGTAGCAGTGACGTCTCAGAAGATGATGAAGAAGTGGCCAACTTTGTCAAAAGACTGAACAAGGGAACCAATGGTAGGTATAGAGGT
>SNQJ01S0006244.1:15915-40488 GCA_010110895.2 Picea sitchensis
ATGTCCTCATAAGAAAAAGATAAATGATGAAGGTTACTCAAAAGGAAAACACACATATAAAGGCAAAAGAACTACAAAGAAATATTTCAAGAAAAGCTTATGCATCAAAGAAGACATCTCATCATCAGATGAAGATGAAATCAATGACAGTGAGATAAGAAGAGTTCTATTTGTGGTAGTAAAATATTTTGACAAAGAAGACTCTGAAGAAGATGAAGAAGGATATGAAGAAGTCGAAGACGAAATTGAAGAGACAGAAGTTGACTATTGAGAAGAATTAATGTGTGTTGTAGAAGTTATCAGAAGAGAAAGGAAGAAAAACAAGAAACTACAAGAAGAACTAGACAACAAAAAGGATACTCGAGAACTAGAACAAATGATCACAAAATTGAAGGTTCAAATAGAAGAAGATAAAAGAATTGATGAAGCACTCAAATAAAAGCTAGAAGAAAATAACAGGATCATTGGAAACTTGGAAGCAGAGATTGTCGCACTAAGAAAGGATATTCAAAAGAAAAATATGTAGAATAGCTCAAAAGTTCTGGATGACATTATTAGTAGTAAAAAATCTCATCTTGACAAGTTCAGACTTGGATACAATCAGACAGAAAAGGGATCAATCTCCAAAATAACAGAGCAAGAAACATATCCAAAAATTTATGCAGAAACAATCAAAGGGGATAGGTGTTATAGGATAAATCGGTGAATGCAGACATAAACTAATCTCCCTAGATCCACCTAGATCTAGAACAAAACAAGACAGGACATGATGCTTTCCTGAAGTTTCTATCATTGAATTTAATATCAAAGAAGGAATGGATTACATAACTTAATATATCGCTTCCTTATATCTCTGTTCTCCTTGCTTTGCTCCGGTGCTCTTGTGAGATCAAACCTACAATAACAAAAACCAACCAAAGTAAAAGAAACAATAGTAGATTCAATGAAAACTTAAACATGTGATCAAGGAGTCATGTAATAAAATGAGAATGATTTTATGAGAAAGAAACATGCCACTTTATTATATAATGTGGAAGAAAGATACAACCAGATGCCTTGATGTCGTCAGGTTCCTTCCAACAGTTCCTTGCTTCCCACGCACTTCTTGCTCCAATGGATTATGAGACTGTGTATTTGATATATACTCACAATCTATCTTGACAAAGCAAAGCTCAAAGCCAACACAAATTTCCCAAGCTCAATTCAACTAACTTTCTTCATGAGAGCTCCTCTCCTTTTATAAGTTGAAGAGGATAAGGTGAGGAGGTTAGGATGATCCCACTAAATCATGAAAGTGAGTAAGATCCAAACCATTCAAAGGCCACCTCACCATAGAAGCTTCTCCTTCTAGAAGCATTGAGAAAATGCTCGTTTTTCCCACGTATGAAGGCCACCTCACCCTAGCTATAGTGCAACCTGCAGAAACTACGCACCCTAGATATAGTGAAACCTATAGAAATCAGGCATTTCTGCACCCTATGTATAGAGAAACCTGCAGAAATCCTCCTTAATAGGGTTTTTACAAAGGAAAATCCAATTTCTTCTCTCAGACAAAGTTCGTCTCCCTTCTTTCTTCAGGAATTCAGGCCACTGACCCCTTTGAAGGAAACATATAGGTTTACATCATTAATGGTCATAAGGGTGATGAAAATAATGTGTAATAGAGAGCCCCCCAAAGTATGAAGTTAGAACAGAGTTATAGCTAAAATAATTTGTCGAGTGTGTGTAGGGAACAAGGAACATGTCGGTCAAAAACCTGCCAACAAACAAGGAAATACAATACAATAATATATCATCACTGAGGTAGGCATTCCCATACTCAGAATACAAATGAATCAAAGCATAAATGCCAACATGCAAAGATCCATGTCAAGTAAGACAGGTCATGGCCACCAAACATAAACTTTGGATCCATGCCAATATGACTCAAATCTGAACATAGCCACCAAAAATACACTGTGGATCTATGTGTTAAAGAATCAAATTTGAACATAGACATGAGACATACAATGTGGATCTATGCAACAGTACAAACTGAATATACTCCAACACAACCTGAATCTGTCATAAAAGATCCAGGGTCTTCATCTCCACCACTCTATAGTATGAATCTAACCATGCAATTAGAGGTGCTGAAGTCGAACATGGTAGAAACCAATTGATTACCGATCATTAGTGTATATCATTAACAAGTGTGAGGGAAATCACCATTAATGTCAATGAATCCCAAGGTACCTTAGTACAATCCAACAAATGCGAATAAATGAGCTGAAGTTGAACACTCGATGAAATCTCTCAATCAGAGGTCAATAATGAAAACCCACTATCGAAAGCGAGGAAACTTGCCATTGAGGCATGCAAGTTATAAGGTACCAATTAGTTTCTAAGTCTAATGCATGGATAATGAATTGAATTCGATAGGAAAAGACTCATCACAGGAGGGCCTTAATGTATCCCACATAAATGCCATGAAATAGGTAACACGATTTGAAGTAGATTAGAGTAACAAGTGATTTAGGACTGACTCAGGGATGGCTAATGCAATACAAGGCTTAAAGACCACAGAAATGGTCGATGCAATAGAAGGCTTTCAGGGTTGAACTTCTCTTTGAACATATTGATGACAGAACAACTGTTTTGGAAATATTGACTCAACAACAGGGATCATAGACCAATTTGTAATCTTATAAAGGAGTATGATCAAGAGGCAAGAAAACTTTCCAACCTAGACACAAAGTGAGTGAAAGGGTGTCATGTTCAAAAGCGACTCTTCCATGGAATACATGTTTAGACACAATTCTTTCCTAATCCCCCCCCCCACCATTTCTGGCAAGTACCTCTTTATTTTTACGCAATCTTGAGGAGGATAACATATACTTGTGATGTAAGCTCATCCTTCAGATGAGTCCCTCGGAGTATGTTTAACGAACCCTAGGAAGGAGTGGTTCGGTCCCATATGGGCCTTTTGATGTTTGTTTTACGATTCCAAAGAAAGAAAACTCATGGGTTTTTCATGTTTAGAGAGTTTTAAAACTTAAAGAAAACTCTGGTCCCATATGGGCCTTTCAATGTTTGTTTAATGAGTCCAAAGAAAGAAAACCCAAGGGTTTTCATGTTTAGAGAGTCTGAAAAACACTTAAGTAGAACTCTCTCAGTTCATTTTTCGTAAATTAGTTCGACGATACCAAAAAAGTGATAACCCACCACCCATCAAACGTTTTCTTCAAATACTTTTACGAGCGTGAAAAGAACAAGGTCGCTCGACAATATTTTCATGTTTAGAGAGTCTGAAAAGAGATTAAAGGGAACTCCAATGGGTTCCTTTTTCATATAACCTTTACGAGTTCGAAAAAGTGATAAAAGTATACTTGGTTACATTCTCACGTATTTGCGAGAACGAGAAAGAACAAAGACTAAGCTCGGGATTGTTTTCATTTTTACACAAGCTTTAAAACAAAACAACTATGCTTGGAATATATTTTATTTTTACACAAGCTTAAAAACTAAACAAAACTATGCTTGGACCTGGTTTCATTTTTACACAAGCTTGAACCAGAGGAAACTATGCTTGAGGTAAGTGGTTTCATTTTTTACACAAGCTTGAACCATATAAAACTATGCTTGGACTTCCCAACGCATAACACATAGATGGTTGGTACTTAGGCCCCAACTTAAGAAACTAGCAGCTCTAACTTCATCATGAAGTCCAGAGGCTGAAAGCATTGCCCCCCAAGCTTCATTTCTTCCAACTGCAAAGGTGTATGAAACAAAGATTCAAATACTAGACGAAGGACTTGACTTAGACAGAGAGGGGGAAAACTATTTCATTTTTTAACGAGCTTGACGCAGGAATAAGAACTATGCTCATGAATCTAGGTTCAATCCCTAGACCTTTGTTTCATTTTTTTAAGAGCTTGACATAGAAACAAGAACTATGCTTGTAACCTCTGTTTCATTTTTTAACGAGGTTTCTATAGAGACGCAAAAACTGTCCTCACAACTGGTTTCATTTTTTAACGAGATTGAAATTAGAAAATCATGCTCGAGAATCCAGGTTCAATCCCTAGACCTCTGTTTCATTTTTAACGAGCTTGACACAGAAACATTAACTATGCTCATAACCTCTGTTTCATTTTTTAACAAGGTTTCCATAGAGACGAAAAAACTATCCCCAGGGCTAGTTTCATTTTTTAACGAGTTTGAAATCAGAAAACCATGCTCAAAGACTCTCTTCTTGATCATGGCTTCCAAGAGGACAATGCTCTAGAAGGATACCATGTCAAGGGAAAAAAATCGGTCATGGCTTCCAAGATATCTTCACTGGACAGAAGAACAACACTCTGGAAGGACACCATGTCAATGGTTGCAATAGGGGTAAGGATATCATGCTCTAAAAACCCTATCGAAGAAATCACCATGTCGACTTCCAAATATAATTCATCAGAAGCCGAAGTCATGGGAGACAACGCCACATAATTGACCTGTGGCAGGGGCGATACCGTCTACATATAAGAACCATTTAAGGAGTTCATTGAGTTGATGGTCAAGTCAGGGCCAACAAATGGAAGTTGATCAATATTCACCATTCTTCCATCGTGAGGGAAATATATCACGTGAAAAAGAGTGGACACAATAACTTTCATGGCATAGACATAATATCACCCAAGGATTAAAGAGAAATCCAAGGGGTCTTGGACTACCATGACATCGATAAAAACAGTTTTTCCTCCCAAAGTTACAAGAAACTAAGGAAGGGTCCCTAAAGGTTGACTAGTTCTTTTGTTAAAAGCCAATAGATTCTGCATAACTAGGGAAATCTAAGGACAATCCAAAGCTTGCCAAGCAAAAGAGGAAAAAATATTAATGGACTCACCTTCATCTATTAGCATCTGAGGAACGTCCTGACCACAAACCTTCACTGCAATCTGGAAAGGAATGTGAGAGGGAAGACGAGGTCCAGTTAGGACACCCCAATCAAAACGGATGGCCTCATTACTTGGAGGGGGTTCCACAGGAGAAGGAGGAATACCCCCCGGCATGGTAGAGTCTGTATCAACGAGAAAAATGTGGAAAGTATCAGGTTTACTCTCGAGCGGGAGAGTAGGATCGACCAATGACGAGATCAGATCGACCACTTGGGTTGCATTCTCTAAGGGGAGAATGGGGTCGACGGGTGGAAACAGATCGACCACTTGGGTTTCACTCTCTAACGGGAGAGTGGGATCGACTGAGGATGGGATAAAATCGACCACTTGGGTTTCACTCTCTAACGAGAGAGTGGGATTGACCAAGGATGGGATGGGATCAACCACTTGGTCAAATGGTTTGACTAAGTAAATGACCAGGTTGACTAAATGATCAAACGGATTGACCGAAAAAGGGGCCAGATTGATCATTCCATCAACTACAGGTGGTTCAAGAGTAAGCTTGCGATAAGCAGCTGGAAGCTGAGGCTAGGAACCAGTCTTGTCTTCCAGGAATTTTGAGGCTTCGTCCATACAAGGGAAAAGGTGAGTTAGATGACGCCCTTTGCATAACATACATGGGAACTTGGCTCTACTTTTCTTCTTCCCAATGATATCTTTACTAGTTGACGGGAGGTCATCAACATGTTGTTCAGAGGCTAACAACATGGGTTGGCGAGGGTGTGTAGACCATGCTTCTATAACCTTGGATAGACCAGGGAAATCCTTAAGAAGATGGCTACCCTTGCAAAGCCTGCAAGGGTACTTGGGCTTACGGGTTGTTTGAGTGATCTTGGAATCATCAACACTCCTAGCACGATTAACAATAATTGGTTTCTTTCCAACATGTCTGGCAGTGGTTGGAAGTTTGGACCCTTGTTTATTTTTCTTCTTCTTATTCTTTTGTTTCTTCTTCTTCTTATCCTCCGAGTTACTATCTTTAGAGCTTTCACTCGGTGAAGAAGATGAAATGGAAGAAGACCTTGCAATTGAAGAAGGTGGAGAAGATATTACTAGTGAATAAGGTGAAGGATCAACATGAGGTTGATTTTCTTTGGGGGAAGTTCTTACAGCAGAAGCACAAATTGCATTCGGGATTACCTGAGTGGAAAACAACCATACCGGTAATCCAATTGTGAGACCTGGAGGGTTCAAAGTAGTGATGTGAGGAGGACCAATGTTTCCGTAAGAAGGAAAAACAAAAGGTTCCCCTGGCAAAGGGGTTCCTTCATTGGTAATTCCGGGAACTGATGCCATAAAAACAAAAAACCAATCTAGAGTCCGCTCGGGAAAACAAACAACACACGCTAAAAATCTAGTAAGCAAGCAAGCAAACAAAACCTTCTAACAATTAGCACACTAGTTGGTGATGAAATCCAACGTCGCGGGAATAATGTAAGAAGGGTCTGAGATAGAGCGGGTGGAAAAGTTACGTTGACGACCTGCTTAACGAACTTACACCTTGGTGCAAGCTCCCACACATAATCGTGGGTATACCCTCCAAGGAGCCTGAGTGAGTTTGGCCAACATCGATTCCAGGTACTATGAAGACTTTCCCCTCCACAGTCACCTCGTGCAAAGACCCTAAAGAGATAAGCCACTAAGGTTACCAATTACTACAACGATGCCTGGGGAAATAGTCGACAGTCCAATCCACGCGCAAAGGTAGGGTATCTAGCCCGAAATCAACTTGAAAGGATTCCACTCATCATTGTGGGTATACCTTCAAGCGACCCCCATAATACGCGCAATCTCTACACTAAGACCAACAAAGCAGGGTGAGTAACTCTGCCAGTCTCAATGCGACCTCATGATTGACCCTTGTGCGAGAAGGGCTTCCCAAAACAAAATGAAATAAGTGGATTTACTGCTCCCTAAATCAAGATTCTATGTTTGTTTGTAGCTTTGGAAAGTTATCTTTCACACCTATTCCAAATCCCTACAACTAATCTAATTTAGGTTTGCTACCAGAAAATATAAAAATGTCTAATTAATTTTTACAAGCACTTTATTTTTAAGGCTGTTGTTACTCAGAAGGAAAATGGCATGGAAAATATGGTGTTTTGACCGACTCGAAAGTTATGCAAAGAGCTGAAGATGCAATCTTTTCATTTCAATGAACTCTATGCTACGAGAAGGATAAAAAATTTATCATTCCCAAATGCACAATGTCTCAAAATTTTACTAAACTCATCAATATCAATATTTTCAAGAAATGAGACAAATAGACTGTACACCAATACACGATTCACGACCCCCCCCAGAAATGCCAAGAATCATGCAATTTTGCTACTTAAAATGCAAGGATGTCCTCAATCTAATATAAAGCAAGAAATTAAAACTTTTTGTTTCAAAGATAGCTAAAAACAATAGAAAATCGACATGAAACAAAGAAACCCAAACAATTTTCTCTTTTAACAAGAACTATTCAATAAAAGAAAAAGAAGTTCTTTCACCAAACAATTCTAAAGAAAAGACAATGCATTGTAACTGAAAGACACTCAAAGCAAAAGACTAAATCTTCCAAAAGAAAACAAAGCAAATATGACTAAAAGCAGTTTCAAAGTTGTCAAGCATACTGTAAACAAATGATAATTAAACCCAAAAATTCACCCCAAAACCAAATCCAAGGTATGGGTAAGGAAAAAACCATCAAAAATAAAAAATTTCACAATTTCCGCAGGCTGTAGACTAACACAGTGCGGAAATCACTGATTTTCGCAGGCTAGATATGGGTAGGGTGCAGAGTTTCCGCACCGGTCTAAATAGGTAGGGTGCGGAAATCCTAAGTCTCTGCATTGTCCCTCAAAGCAAGGTGTGGAAATCAAACAAAAATGGAAAAAAAATTAAAAATTAAGAAGGTTTTCCAGTGAAGTTTAACAGTCAGAGAGTCAAGCTGGATATCCCAGTGACTCAGAAAATAGAATCCAAGCAATCAATGCAAGAAATCAAGGAAAATTAGTAAAACAATCCGTTCCCCGGTGGATTCGCCAATTTTGTTATAGGATAAATCGGTGAATGTAGAAATAAACTAATCTCCCTAGATCCACCTGGATCTAGATCAAAATAAGACATGACATGATGCTTTCCCTAAGTTTCTATCATTGAATTTACTATCAAAGAAGGAATGGATGACATACCTTAATATATCGCTTCCTTATATCTCTGTTGTCCCTACTTCGCTCCAGTGCTCTTGTGAGATCAAACCTACAATAACACAAACCAACCAAAGTGAAAGCAACAATAGTAGATTCAATGAAAACTTAAACATGTGATCAAGGAGTCATGTAATAAAATGAGAATGATTTTATGAGAAAGCAACATGCCACTGTATTATATAATGTGGAAGAAATATACAACCAGATGCCTTGATGTCGTCAGGTTCCTTCCAACAGTTCCTTGCTTCCCACACACTTCTTGCTCCAATGGATTCTGAGACTATGTATCTGATAGCTACTGACAATCTATCTTGACAAAGAAAAGCTCAAAGCCAACACAAATTTCCCAAGCTCAATTCAACTAAATTTCTCCATGAGAGCTCCTCTCCTTTTATAAGTTGAAGAGGATAAGGTGGGGAGGTTAGGATGATCCCACTAAATCATGAAAGTGAGTAATATCCAAACCATTCAGAGGCCACCTCACCATAGAAGCTTCTCCTTTTAGAAGCATCGAGAAAATGCTCGTTTTTCCCACGTACGAAGGCTGCCGCACCCTAGCTATAGTGCAGCCCACGGAAACTCCGCACCCTAGCCATAGTGCAACCTACATAAATCAGGAATTTCTGCACCCTATGTATAGAGAAACCTGCGGAAATCCTCCTTAATAGGGTTTTTACAAAAGAAAATCCAATTTCTTCTCTCAAGCAAAGTTCTTCTCCCTTCTTTCTTCAGCAATTCAGGCCACTGACCCCTCTGAAGGCAACATATAGGTTTACATCATTAACAGTCATAAGGGTGACGAAAATAATGTGTAACAATAAGAAAATATACAAGGAAGATTACAGGGACACTCCTCCACCAAGAAGATTCAGATTTCAAAATCAACAATAGACAGATAGGCCTCAAGAAGAAGAAGGATTCATAAGAGCACCTCCTTTCAGAAGATCTTCAAATCCCAAATTATCAAACTATTTTTGGTTTATGTTATGGATGCAATAATTTTGGACATAAAGGGGTAAATTGCAGAGATAACAAGGAACAATGACAACTTTGAGAGTAATACACAAAGTGATCAAGAAGACCTAGTGAAACAGAAGAAGTTACCTTGAGGTTTGAATCTTTACCTTGAAGTGGAATGTTACAAATGTAACAATTTTTGACGCATAATAAAAATTGCAAAATCATAGTCCCTCCTAAAGAACCTCCTTGAGAATAACAATAGTCAGAACCGAGAACCTCATAAAACAACACTTGGATAGAAAAATGCATAGCAATGAAGAGATGTACGATTAAGCTCTACAAAACTATAGAGTAGAAGGAAACACTTGTTAGAGTATATGGAGCAATGCGTTGTTTTTCAAAACACATGACATGTGATAAAGACAAATTTCCTACATTACAAAAAGAAAAGCGGACCAGTCTCCTTGAAAATGATAATTGACCAAAATCATTGGAAGGCTGTCCCAAGGAGTAGGAACAAGAAGGCCAAAGGAAAAAAATGTTCTCATTTTAGAAGATATGAAATATAATCTTCTAAGTGTGAGTCAAATGTGTGATCAAGGTCATAAAAAGTTGCGCACCCCAGTTCACAAAAGGAACCTTGGGAACTCAGAAAGTTCATGGAAATTGGTCGGTACATTTGCAATAACTTCAAACAACATAAATGTGTTAGGTGAGAGGCTGGAAATGAAAAGTGTTGTCTAGGAAGGGAAGATGAAAGTTGGTATGGCAGCGAGAAGAATGGGTCACATGCATTTTGATAACCTTGTCAAAGTCAACAAAGAGAACCCGGTCAGGAGAAATGCGAGATCCACGAAACCAACCAACACTTTATGCAAAATTTCAACAAAGGAGAAAACAAAGACCGGGTTCAAATCAAAGGAGTATTCAACGATACAAGACCAGCATTGGAAATTGTGCATATTGATTTATTTGGACCAACTACAAAAAAGGGATTAAAGGTGAGAATCTTTATGTTATTAGTTGGTAGTTACATACAGAATGACTGTATTTTGCTTTCTCAAGAATAAGTCGGAAACTTTTGAAAACAAGATCTACAAGGGAAATGGACAGTAGGGATATATTCAAGAATCTTTGATATCTGATAATGGAGGAAGTTCACTTCAAAGGAATTTATGGACTCTTGCAACAATCATGGAATAAAAAGACAATTCTCCGTTGCTAGGACACCTCAACATAATGGAGTTGTTGAAAGAAAGAACATGTGATGCATGAAATGGCTTCGAACAATGTTAATGGATTCCAAATTGACAGATATATTTTGGACATAGGCAATACATACAACAATTCACATTTAAAACAAGGTAGCATTTCGAAACAGCTGATAAAACTCCTCTGAGAGCGCTATGGAAAGGAGACCAACAAATGTGAAGCACTTAGGAGTATTTGGAAAATGCTATATCAAAGAGAGAGAGATGGCGGGGAAATAGGGAAAGTTTGGATCTAGGTGTAGGACAATAGGTATTTGTTGGTTACTCAAGTACAAGGAAACCATACAAGTGTTACAATCAATATTAAACAAAGTTGTGGCATTAAGCAGTAACAATTTCATGAAATAGAAAGAGAACCAAAATCAAAGGAAGAAGAAAACAAATCAGTGAAACAAATTTTTGAAGAAGTAGAAGATGGTAGAAGGAGGAGAGATGAAGAGAATGCAGCTGAGAGAAAATAAAGAGTTCAACAGTATCTCCAAATACTAGCAAATGAATTTACAAAAGAATCATCCTTTGGATAAGATTATTGGAAACAAATTTGCAGGAGTTGAGGCTAGAAGACAAATATGTTCACTAGAACAAAAACATCTAGCACTCTTATCTACAAATTGAACTAGAAACTGTACAGAAGAAGCCAATAAGGATGAATTTTTGGAATAAGGCCATGAATGAAGAATTGGATCAAATGAGAAAAATGACACTTGGGAGTAGGGTTAAGACCAAAGAATAAAAGTGTGATCGACACAAAATGGGTTTTAGGAGTCTAAATTAAATAAAAGATGGACAAGTTACAAGAGACAAATCTAGGTTAGTATGTAAAGGATATGCACGCAGTTGAAGGATTGACTTTGAAGAGACACATTTTCCCCAGGTTACCCCGAGAATGGAAGCAATATGGTTGCTTTTAGCCTATGCACACTCCAAAAAATGTTAAAGTATATTATATTGATGTAAAATCATCTTTTTTGATACACTTTAATATTTTTTGAATGGGGAACTGAAGAAGTCCTACATTGAACAACCAAAAAGATTTAAGTTATCAGAGAACATAGACTATATGTGTAATAAATTAAATAAAAGACTTATGGTCTAAAACAGGGCTCCTAGAGCATGGTACTCCTAGGCTGGATGGTATACCTTGAGACGAGGGGTTCAAAGAGGAAGTCTGATTCTTTAACCTCTACATCAAAGGTAGAGTAGAAGGTAATATTTTATTAATTGAAGTTTATGTTGATGATATTTATTTTTAGTAGTGATGATGACAGAAGTTGGCTAGAAATTTAGAAAAGATATCTTGAGAATGAATTTGAAATGTAGTTACTTGGAGAACTATCCTTCTTTGGGACCCGGTCTGATGCAAGCAACCAAAGGGGAATATTTGACTCTCAAACCAGTATATCAGGAGAGTAAAGGTTCGGAATGGAATGTTGCAGAGCACTTACCCATCCCTCCCATACAAACCAATTGCAAGTTTAGCAAAGATTATGATATGAAGTCTACAGATCAAAGGAAAAACATGTCAATGATTGGCAACCTAATACATGTGACAACATCTAGACGGATGTATCTCTGAGGAAGTTGGACCCGAATTGCAGCACGATTTCAAGCGTACAAAGAGGTCATATGTATTAGCAGGAAAGAGGATTTTTAGATATCTCAAAGGAACAAAAGAAAGGGGTTTGGATTATGGTACTCTATAAAAAATGAAAGGATCTATCACTTATTGAATACACAGATGCATATTGGACAGGTTGTATTGATGATGAATGAAGCACCAGTGGAGCAAAGTTCTACTTAGAGAGTGATGTTTAGTATCATGGCTGTGAAACAAGTAAATAGTATCTTTATCTGGCTTGGTAGTATATTACAACAACATCATGTTGTACACGAGGTTCTTTGGATGAAACCAACTTTCGGCGGGTCATACATGTGAGTATGATAGAGCCCATTCCAATCTATTGTGATAATTTAATGTCATCAATATCTCTAAGAACCCAGGTGATGCACTCCAAGATGAAACACATTTTCCAATAAAGTATCACTTTCAGAAGCGGAGGTTGAAAAGAACATCGAGTTGAGTATGTGGGCACAAGACACGTGGAAGACATCTTCACAAAACCTTTCCACTGAGAATCCTTTGAATATATTTGCAAAAGACTTGGAGTTATTTATATACAGTATTCATTTACAATGCTTATCTTATATGTCTTATATTTACACGAGGGAACACCCGTGAGGAAAGTTCAGTCGGGGGAGCAACCTTGGATGGAAAGATACCTTTGCCATTGATGACAAAGGGAGAGATTTATCAGATTCAAAAGGTAAATTCCTGGAGAGAGATAATAGAGGAATGTTTCCAAGGGAAACGACTGTCACAAGGGAAGAATGAACAATATGAATTAGTGTTGCATTAGAGTGTTGACATCAATTCCAAAGGGGAGATTGTGGAGGTGGGGTTGGTTGTCGTTGATATCAACCCTTGAAGAAAGCCCCGTATCAAAAATGTTTGGGTAATGGAACAAAGATTGTTTAATGTAAATATGACTGATTATTTCTTGTCATATAGTTTATAATAAGTATAAATGGATGGTCAAAGTGGTCCCCTTATGGTGAGAGATAATCCCTGCCTCACGGGAAGCAGCTTTGCGGATTGAGTTATCCTAGAAGTATGGTTAAGAACCCCTTTATTTGTGGGAACGTAATAGGATGAACTCAATGAATTTGTTGGTTAAAATATCCTATATGGATAGTTCTTGTCATCCCAATTTCGGTGGTATGTGGAGCGTCCTTAACTCCTCTCATGAACGTTTGAGAGTTATGGCCATGCGAGGTTGGAGGCAGTTTTGATGGTGGGGGCTTAGGGTTTGCATTTGATGGATAATGGTATGAGTTTTGATATATTTTCAAGGTGGCCACTATTTCCTATACTTGGATGTATGTCATTCCAGAACTCTCTTGAGTATGTGGAGGCGTCCACACGCTCCCTCCACGGTTTGAGAGTTATGGCCTTACAAGTGGAGGGACCCTCATATGTCATTTAAAAGCTAAAGGTCAAAGTAGTCCAAAGTGGTTTAAAATATTTTAAAAGGTAAAATAATAAGGTGGTGATTGTACTATAATTCCAAAGTGAATACAAAATAAATCAAGATTCAATAATAAATTCAATGGAAGAGTACAGAGTGGGTTAACCTAAAATAAGGAAAGTGGGAAAGAGTGACCTAGAAGATGTTTTAAAGGAAGCTGCTTGGAGAGGGGAATAAATAAGGGGCCAGTCTCTCTCATTTTAATCAACCTTGAGAATATTGAATACCTATAGATTTATGCGAGAGGTAACCAAAGGATATCTAAGTCAAAGTTTTGAGGAAAGTGAAGAAAAAAAGGCCATGTTCAGGAGGATAGGGTGCTGGGTGGCACCATGGAGATTAATCCTCCCATTTTAGTAATGAAAACCTAGAATGTCCAGACCATGGGGAACACTATATTCCATTGGGGAAACATGCTCCAAGTATCTGTGGTAAAATTTTTATCTTGTGGGTCGTTGTATTTTTTAGGAGTTACACTCCATGGAAAATAGGGTTTTAGACTAATCCACGAAACTAGTCAAATACAGTGAACGGGTAGCGTCCTTAACTTCTTCATAACAGATCAATTTAGTAATGCAAATATATTTGGTTATAGTAAAATTTTTAGTATTATTTTGTAACAGTTTTAGATTGATTCAACAAAATAACCGTGCAGGGCACACTCTACAAAGTCGCTCTCTAAAATAAGCGAATTCAGCAAGGTATACCATTTTGCTATAACTCCTTTTTGAGGTTCATTTAGTGACACACGGAGGAATTGCATAAAAACACTGAAGACAATTGTATATTAGTTTCATATCATTATACATTACAGATTCAGGGTGTAGTTATTTCAGAGTTCAGGGTTGTTGACTAATCCAAACTAGTCTTGTGAGACTAAATGGCAGTTTGATGAAAATGCTGTCTCTTGTTGTTAAAGTTAAGGGGAAGGTTTGCAATTATGTGATCATATACACCAGGTCTACTTCAGAACACAAATCATATTTGAATGATGAAATTGATGAGGGATTTTTGGTAGAGGTACAAGTTGGGTACATGGTTTGAGACAAGTAGTTGATGAATTGGCACATACATAAGGTGTCTAGTTGATGTGGTACATATTGATGAGTCATAGTTGATGAGTATGACACATCATTGGTACATACTTAGTACAAGGTACAAAGTTATGATTATTTCAAGTTAGGGTTGTTGACTAATCCAAAACTAGTCTTGTGAGACTAAATAAACGTTTGAAGAAAATGCTAGTCTCTTGTTGTTAAAGTTAAGGAAGGTTTGCAGGTATGTGATCATATACACTAGGTCTACTATAGAGTTACAAATCATATTTGAATGATGAAATTGATGAGGGATTTTGGTTGAGGTACAAGTTGGGTACATGGTTGAGACAAGTAGTTGATGAATTGGCACATACATAAGGTGTCTAGTTGATGACGTTGGTACATATTGATGAGTCATAGTTGATGAGTACTTGACACATCATTGGTACATACTTGGTACATTTTTGGTTTCTCTTGTTTATGGTACAGGTTGATTACAGATTGTTTGGTACAGGTTGGTGCATGGTTGATGCACTTGTTTATGGTATAGGTTGATTACAGGTTGAGGTATAGGTTGATGCATGGTTCATGTTTCTTGGTACATGTTTACAGTGGTATATTTCACAGTGATAATGTGACAGTGGTTCCATCATTCTACTTCTACTTTAGGGCGGTTGGATGGGGCAAGGACAAGTGGTTGTAGCCGAAGAACATAGGGGGTTGTAGCCTCCTTCTGGTTGTAGCCAGAGAATTGGTGAGTTGGAGCCTCCCTCAGGTTGTAGCTTGAGAAACTAGGGGTTTGGAGCCTCCTTCCAGTTGTAGCTGGAAAACAAAGGAAGTTGGTGCTTCCAATGAATGTAATTCTTCAATACATATAAGATAAAGCATTCCACAGTTTTCTCCCGATTTGGGTTTCCACATAAAACACTGGTGTACTATGTATGTGTGTGATTGTTCATTTCTTATTGCTCATTATTGGATAATTCTACATTGATATAACACTTGGATTATTTGGAGAAAAAGGATTATAATTAAGCTATTATTGATTCACCCCCCCTCTCAGTAATCCAACAAAATCCCTATAGAATTTACCCAATGATGCTGCTAGGAAGGAGCTTAAATGTGAAGAAGAGGAAATGAAGAGAATGACAATTGACCAGTTCTAGAGATTTCTCCAACAAGAAAAATTCGACAACAATGTTAAAGAGCAAGAAAAAGCTAGAAAAGAGGAAAAATTGGAACAAAAGAAACTCCAAGATGAGGAGGAATATCAAAGAAGGCAAGCCGAGGAGGAAAGAATTAGAAAATAAAATGAACTTAAGGCATAAAAGGTTGCACTTCAAATGAGGAAAGTTGAAGAAGCTAAGGCAACGAAATTGGCCACTGAGGTAGAGGCCAAGAGATTAGATGATGAAGCCAAAGATAAACAGGAAGTTGAAGAAGATGAGGCTAAGAAAGAAGCAAATGAGCTATTGAAACAAAATCACTTGCAGGATTTGAGTTAGAACCCAAACACTCCATGAACACCCAATTTGGGTATTGTGAGCATGCCACCTCAAGACTACACTCCTCTCAATGCTATTCCGAGGGATTCTTCTTTTTATTCTCAAGCCTTGAATTTTGAGGGCACTGTAGTGGCCATTGGAGACTACTATTGTGATAATAAAATGAGGATTATTGAGAAAAGATCGGATAAAAGGAAAAGTGGCGAAGACACCAGATCCAAGTCATCTATAGTTAGAATATTAGAATGGAAGGTAGGGCCCGATCCTAAAGAGAATGTTGTTCAGGCAACCTCTCCACTCCACACTTTTGTAGGAATAAATGCCTCGTCCGTCTTTGAAGTAGCCAGTGCCCTAAACACGTGAAAAACCATGGTGATAGAGATAGAGACATAGTTAAGAGATGTGAAAGGAATTCTTACTTCAGAGTTCAAGAATGCTGCAAGAGTAGCTGACACTTTCAATACAACAAATTTGAATAGAGCCCTACAAGCACAGAGAGATTAGATGAATGCATATTTCAAAACAATAATCAAGACCCAACGTGACACCCATTATAGATAATTGGAAGAAAAAAGACAAAATCTCAAAACAACCATGGAGGAAAACATGACATCTACACTTACCATGGATATTATCAAAACCCAGGCATTAGAGCTAAACAAGAGGTTTGCAACTAAGCAACAAAAATTCCTCAATCTGCTTGGTAACATACAAACTGGTCGAGAAGAACAACTTAGGCTACAAGATAAACTGGTAGAGATTCAAGGAAGGTATCAAGAATCCCATGAGGATTTAGAGAATATGCTCAGTTGACAAGATATGAGTGAGACTCCCCCAACTGGTTAAACATTCATGTTACTTGTATTATGAAATTCTTCTGCGTAAGTAATATACACATTTCATTGTACTCATCCTTTTTAGTTTTCCCCTGATCATGATAGGGTAGTATATAATAGAATATAAACTACACATTAGAACTGTAATCATTCATATTAGCTTAGAATTAGTTAGTTAGGATTTTCATTTTTAATTCATTTGAGAACCTCGAGTTCTCATATTCATATTTAGTTAGCATATTAGTTAGATTGGTAACTAGGCCAAAATATGGTCGGAAACACTATCTCAAACGAGATTGGGTCTAATTGGGACTTGCCATCAGGTGTTTTCCCTCATCTTATTGAACGAGTAATTATGGCTTGTCAATAGGTAAGACTTGTGATTCCATGGTTCCATTACTTAGGGTAATACCTCAATGGAGTCGCCAGATGAGCTTTATGAAAATCCCATCAAAAATAGAAAAGGGGACTTCCCTCAAATGGAGTTTCCAGGCAAGCTTATGGGAAATTATTTGGGATCAAAGCTTGCCAAAGTGTCGTTAGGGCACGAAAGAGGATTCAAAATCCTCCTAGGAAACCATGCCAAAATGTTATCACACAAACTATAGGTTGTGAAAATCCTAACCCAATCCATGAGATGGTGATAACTTTGGGAGATTCTACCCACTACCACCTTAGATAAACCCTCCCCTTGCTTCAGTGAAGGAGAAATCCAACACAAGGGGGGAATCTTGGGTGACCCTAGGGGAAAATGAGATGGAAAGTGAAGTTATGGAATTGATACCCCTATAGGTCAATATAATAAGTGGATAATKGCTTGGAAACAAKTCTCAAAGATGGTTAATGATTTCCAAGTGCTTGAGTACTTGCGCAAGATAGTTGTACCTGCTCGAGACACAAGAAGAGACTAGTATACAAGCTCAAAGATTAAGTGGAAAAGCAAGTTAAGATTGCTGTCCCAAACCACAACAATAAACAAGAGTATATATCAATAAGGAATAAATCTAACTACTTTAGGTTTAACTACTCAAAGCGTTAAACATTTAGTGAGATATGAAGCACAAAACATGTAGATTAATTCCCAATACTTTAGCACAAAATTTAGTGGTATTAGAGGGATGTTGTATGATGTTTTCAGAGTATTTTGTAATCGACAAATGTATGTAGAAAATATTTTCTACAACATCAAGTTTCAACCACTAAAACAAACAAGTAATTCGACAAAAAGTTCACCAATTAGTAGTAGAAAGATAACAATGGCTTACTAGCAAATTTCCACGGTTGAAATGCAAGTTAAATTTAAATATATAGAGTGATTTGATGCAGCCATAATGGATTTATCTTTAAGTTATGACAACAATAATATATCCTTGGAAAATAAGACACCCTAGTGGCTCAAGGAAGCTATTAGATCATATAATTGATTCCACTTCAAACAATTTGAAAATCTCGTAAAATCACATTACCCAATGCAAAAATTAAATTAGTGCATTTTAAAATATGGGTAAATGGAGTCTCGGATATAAGAGTTATATCTATGATATCCCTAGGGGTGTAAACCCTTTTACTCCCTAGGGCATGCAAATCAAACTTATGTAAATCTAGCAGGGTGTACACCCTTCTACTCCTTCTAGCAACCTTGGTTAAAATGACTTGTCAACTAGCAATGAGATGAAGCTTGATGGAGGGTGTATGCATTTATACTCATAGGGTTTCAACCAATAAAAATATGAAAAAATTAAGAAGAACTAACAAATTTCATATTTTTCTTACCAATTCCAAGAGAGATGCAATATAAAACCCTAATTCACCAAGTAAATTCCACCACAAAGCAAGAGAAGAAGTCTCCAATAGGTGTGCACCTCCTTAGCTCCACAATATACCAATAGAAATCACCAAAAGACATTTTCACAAGAGAGAGAAATATCCAAGTTACCCAAAGAGGGCGCAAATTTCTAAACAGTGTTTGTCCACTTAACTTTAGGGTAAACCACAATGTAGGGGGCCAACCACCCTTACTTTTCTCGTTTACAACAAAATTTTAAAATTGAACATAAGAAAAACCCTAAAATATGATGTCGTCTCCTTAATGAGTGACGTTTTGGCACTTTGTTCAAGTCGTTGGGGCTGAAGGAGATAACACTAGGCCTCCAAAGGCCACGTGTCCTCAAGCCAAGGTCTCCTCCTTATTGCAATGGATTTTCCCATCAAAGGTGTCAAGTGTCCATCATCACCACCAAAACCTTAGCCTTAGGGTGACGTCAAGCCCTCCAAATGTGACTTTTTGACCTCTAAAGGAAAAACATTGGGATTGTAGGGGATAGGTGAGATCTTCCATGGTGTCTTTGAAGCCTCCAAATGCTRTCATAATCATCCAGTATGTGGGCCTTGGTTTCCACTATGTGGGATTCATGCCCCAAGGAAGCCCAATGCTAGGCTTGTTCTTCCAAAAMTGCCCACMAARCAAGGTCCTGCAAAGACAATGAATACACCCTCCAAGGATATCAATTCAAACGTATCCTGATAAGTAAATCAAATCAATAAAAGAGTAACCTAAGCATGTGCATCAAAAACCACCTCATCAAATTAAACAAGTGCTTATAGACCCTATGCAACTTGCCAAGTTTAGGTATGGGAGGGTTGACAAAGTGACCTATTGGGTGAATCATTCCCTAAGTCAAGGAGTGTTTCCTAGGTGGACCCCCCCTATAATTCATGTGGAGAATATGAAATGAATGGGGGAAATACTTTTGGGCATGGGATTCATAACATACAAGGCATTGTAGTGTCTCATTTATGGGTGCCTTTGTAGAGGGTGTGTTGCACCATCGTTTTCAATGCATCATTTTTCCAATCCCATTTAATGCCATTAATTAATTAAGGTCCAAAACAACTGCGTACTCCCTATGGGGTAACACATAGATTGGGGGGAAGTACCACAATGTCACTTGAAGAGAGAGGTACACAAAGTTCCATGGGGGTAAAGTCTATCTTGTAACACACTTGTGTAGATCCCTCAACAAGTGGGACATTTATATATATGTGTGTTTGATTTTGCAGGTCTTGGAATTTTTTAGGAGAAATATTTCATTGTTCTCAAGACCTCTTTTTGGGTGATCATATGGAGGGTTATGATTTGGATTTTATCTCTTTCCAGCTACATTCCCTTTGGGCCTTCAGTCCCTTTTTCTCATGAAATGAGGGGCGACCCCTTCTTGTGTAAATACACCCATAAAATCCCAAAAGATAAGGAGGGGAGGGAATGGAGTGTGGAAAGCAGAAAGTATGATCAGGATGCCACATCGATGGATTGTCAAGGACACCTCCCAGTAGAAAACCCATCCCTAAGGGTGACCACTTACTAGGGCGCAATGTCAACCACCAAGGTGAAATAGGGAAAAGATCATAACTTCTAAGAAGACAATATATAATCAAAAGAAACTTTAAATTCAAGACACTCAAATGCCTCAAATATTGAAATGACACTCACCATGATACCTAGATTGTACCTCATGGAGCAAGACCCAATGTCTTCTGGAAACACGCTAATGTGGAATATAACATCATGATGAATCTGAGATCTGTGGTGGTGAGGTGAGCCTCTATCTGTGCAAGTGGACGTTGTCAACCATTTGTCTCTTGGTACTCCATGTCTGTAACCTAAGGGCCTTGAGACATCATCTCCTTAGTTATCCCTAGGAAATGGGGATAAAAAATCCAATTAAATTCTGCAAGAAGAATAAATATGGACTGCTAATAAAATTGTGGTAAGTGCTGCAATGATGACCGTCTTTTTCTTTCTTTCCCAGGATTTAAATTTGCAAACATGGGTGGGGAAGTAAACAAAACTGAGCCTGAAAACATAGAAGAATTCAGAAATAACCCAACAATCATGAGAGTGTTTGAGAAGGATGGTTGGTTGAGGTTTCTTGAGCAATTCCAAGGCTTTGACCATGAATTAGCCTTAGAATTTGCATAGAATTTTGATGGGAGACATACCATTGTGAGAAGGCTGACCCTTTTGGTTTATGAAGAATCAATTGATAGAATTACAGGATTTCCTTTGTAGGGAGAGAGGTGGTACAAGAAATTTAATATTGCACTTGAAAATTGGGCTCAATTCCTCAAAATACCATCTCCACTCCCAGATTTGAGAAGGGGGATACACAAAGAAGCACCGTGTTCCCCATAGGGTGAAGTTGTTTTCTGTTTACAAAAGTTTATTACTTATGAGGGAAGATATATCTTGACTCAACACTATCATATCAGAATCCTTATGCACCTAAAGGGAGAGAATCTACTCAATATTCCCTATTATTTACACAAGATCCTATCTAAAATGGCTGAATTTATAAGAAAAAAAGGAATCCTGAAACTTCTTTATATCACAAGGGAATTATAATTATGATCATGAATGAGGAATTTTGAAGAATGGGAATTTCATGGAACAACTTCATGGGACAAGCATTGACCAAGCCAATGGATATAATACTTCCACCAAAGAAAATATCTAGCTAGAAGAGTCTGTAATGTCCTACCCAATGGGATGCTAAAATTTTTCCAGGAATGACTTATAAACTCAGTGGAAATTTGGTTTTGATATTTTTTCAAACAATTGGTTTTCAAACTCCCAACCTCCCTTATTCACCTCCTAGAATTGTTCCCAAACCACTACAGTAGAAGTGCACCCCCGCCCCCTTTGGTACCTTTACCACCTCAAAGAAACAAGAGATATGCCCCCTTTTTGTGATGAGTGTGCCCTCCACTCGTTCAAATATCCCTCTTCACACAATACATAGTCTCAACTAGAAATGCACCCTTCCTCTAAGGAAAACTACCCCTGACCATATTTGCTGCTCCCAATCCAAAAGCATGATTTATTCCTCTAGATTTATGGATTTTCCCAAGATAAATTACCCCTCTCTCTGTTAGTGCACCTCTGCTAGTAAAGATTCACCCTCTTCCTTAACACCTATTGTTGGAGATGAGTGAATCCACTGAATCACAATTTTTTGCAAAAAAATGAATGTGGTACCTTTGGTCAATTACACCCAATGAATAATCTAGTTGATTCCTCCTTTAAATCGAATAGGGTGGAATCTTTCACCACCGAAACCAACAATTCATAAGGGATTTGATGCAAAACCATAGCCTTCAAGCCACAAGAGCTCTCTCCAATGAGTTTATAAAATAAGATCAACATAATGAAAGAAATGAACCCTCATCTCTCTTTTAGCCTTCTTTTTCCCTTTTCACCTTTTTATGACCTTTTTACCTTTTTAACTTTTTTAATAAAGTGACTTTATAATTATTTACTTTATTTTCCATAAGTCACCATTTTAATTACTTAATGTCATTTTATAATGATTCACTTTTTTAATGACATCAAATAGTCATTAATTCCTTTTTCTTTTTATCGACTATGGTCTAGGGGAATAAAATAGACTATTGATTCGTCTCCGTTGGACAAATCATTTGGAAGGGGACATTACAGTTCTCATTTCCCAAGATTTCTTGTCCCCAAGCAATTGCAAGTTGGAATGTTGTAAAATCTTGTGTCGCTCCCAAGTGGCATCCTTGACTGACAAGTCTCTCCACTTGATAAAAAATTCTATGATAGAGTCTATTTCTAAACCTCCTCTCCTTGACCTCCAAAATCTCCACTGGAATCATAACCAATTGCCCCTCCTCATCTAACGGGGAAAACTCTACATAAATGGTCACCTGCTATCCTACGACCCTTTTGAGGAACGAAACATGGAAAACATTATGGATCTTGCTCCCTTGTGGAAGCTCAAGCTCATAGGCCACTTCCCCAACTCTGCTCACTACCCTGTATGGACCATAAAACTGGGGCCTTGATTTTTTTGCACCACTCTTATTTAATGAAGACTGCCTGTATGACTGCAACCTCAAAAATACCAAGTTTCCAACCTCAAAACTGTGTTCCACCCTTTGCCTATCTACATATGTCTTCTACTGATTTTGTGTTGTTTGCAAATTATCCTTAAGGGACTTAAGGATGTCCTAGTTCTCCTAAATACAATCCTTGGCTTTGGGATCTCTGCTATCCCCAAATACCAAGTCTACAAATGAAGGTGCATCTTAACTATACAAATATCTGAAGGGATTCATACCGATGGACATGTGACATGTGGTGTTGTAGTAGTAATCCCCCAGGTGCAACCACTTAACCCATGCCCTCTGTTTCCATGAAACATAGTTGCACAAATACCTTTCAATCCATTTATTCACAATCTATGTATGACCATCTTCCTGAGGGTGATAACTTGTGCGAGGAGTCAATTTTGTGCCTAGCAACCTAAATAAATCCTGCCAAAAAGAACTGAGAAATCTACTGTCCATGTCATTAACAATTTACCTTGGCAACCCATGGAGTCAAAATACCTCCCTGAAAAAAAACTCCTCCACCTATGCTACCTTGTGCTATGATGATATAGAAAATAAGTGTGCAAATGTGGTCAATTGATCAACCACTACATATATACAATGTTTACTTTGCACTCTCGATAAGCCTATGATAAAGTCCATGGATACACTTTCCCATTTATTCTCTGGAATGGGAAGAGGTTGTAACAATCATGTCCGGTGCATATGTTCTGACTTGTTCTGCTGAGAAGTCATGCAACTCCCTAAAATATTGCACCACATCATCCTTGAGGACCTTCCATGAGAACCTCTCCCATACCTTTCTGTAGGTTTTGAAATACCCTAGGTGCCTTGCCAATGGTGTGTCATGTGAAGCCCTCAAAATATTTTCCTTGAGTGTGGACTCAGGAACAAGATATATCCTATATTTATAGAAAATAATATCATCCACCACCCGCTATCTGTCATCCTATATGAGTTTGTCCATTAACTCACATGAAAACTGATTCTTGGAATGTTCCACCAAGAGATGATATTTTCAATCAGCTGAAATCTCCATGAGGGAGCATGTTGTTGGTCTCCTATAAAGGGCATCGACAACTATATTCTTCTTTCCCTTCACATAATCAATATCAAAGTCATATGCTTGGATCTTGCTGAACCATTTTTGTTTCCTTTCATTCAAGTTCTTCTATTCTAGGAAGTACTTTAAATTGTGGTCAGTCTTAACCACAAATCGACCACCCACCAAATAGTGTCTAAATTTTTTCAGCGCATGCATAATGGCTAGTATCTCTTTGTCATAAATGGAGTAAAGTTGCTCTCTGTCCTTGAGATTCCTACTCTCAAATTCTATTGGATGTTTATTCTACATCAAAACTGCCCTGATACCCTCACTCGACGCATCACACTCAAGTACAAAGGGCTAAGTGAAATCAGGAAGTGCTAGCACTAGGAAATTTCTCATCACCTTCTTTAGCCCATCAAATGCCTTCTGTGACTCCTCTATCCACTTGAATGCTCCTTTCTTTGTAAGTTTCATCAATGGTGCACACAACTGTGAGAATCCCTTAACAAACCTTCTATAGAAGCTGCATATCCCAAAGAACCCACATAACTCTATGATAGATCTAGGTGTGGGCTAATCCAATATGGCCCAAATCTTCTCTTAGTTTACCTGTACCCCCTGTGCACTGATCACATGGCCTAGGTATAGAATCTCCGTCATGCCAAACTATCACTTGGATGCCTTGGCGTACAATGACTACTCCCCCATAATACTCAAAATCTCATCCAAATGCCTCAAGTGATCCTCCCATGTCTTCCTATAAATAAGTAAGTCATCAAATAATACCAACAAAAACTT
>SNQJ01S0006244.1:54591-65623 GCA_010110895.2 Picea sitchensis
TTATTATCGCAGTTTTGTTAAGAATTATGGAAAGATTGCGGCCCTTCTCACTGCTCTCCTTAAAAAGAATTCTTTCACTTGGACTCCCGTAGCTGCTCAAGATTTTCAAACCTTGAATATGGCCAAGTGCACCACTCCATTCCTGGCCCTTCTTGATTTCACAAAGACCTTTTTCCTAGAATGTGATGCTTCCGGGAAAGGAATTGGAGCAGTCCTTATGCAAGAGGGTCGACCTTTGGCCTTTAACAACAAACAACTATCAGAGAGAAATTTGGGATTATCAATATATGAAAAGGAAATGTTGGATATTCTGCATGCCATGGATCTTTGACGCCCTTATCTATTGGGGAAATGCTTCCAAATTAAGGCAGATCATCAAAGCCTCAAGTATTTTCTGGAACAACGCCTTTCCTCCCTAGAGCAAAAAAATGGGTGACTAAGCTCTTTGGATATGATTATGAGATCATTTACAAGAAAGGAAAAGAAAACGTGATTACTAATGCACTTTCCAGAAAATATGAAGATGAAGGGTCCCTTTTTTTTCTCTACTTCATTATACAAGATTGGCTCCAAGCTGTTCACCAGGAATGGCTACACGATCCCAAAATTCTTCATTTGATACAAAAATTGTAGGTCAATTCTCCAGTTTCCCCAGGGTACTCTTGGCACAATGATGAGCTTCGATATAAATGCCTTTTGTATTTAAGTAAATAGTCAAAAATTAAATACATGGTACTTTATGAGCTTCATGCTACACCCACCATTGGGCACTCAGGGTTTACCAAAACCTATGACCAAGTCAGACGTTCTTTTTTCTGGGATGGTATGAAACATGACGTTGACAATTTTGTGGAAGAATGTGATGTTTGTCAATGCAACAAGGGAGAAACAATCAAAGCTCCTAACACACTAAAAATGCTTCTGATTCCACCTGCTATTTGGAGGGACATATTTATGGATTTTATTGTAGGATTACCTAATCAACAAATAAATCAGTCATCATGGTGGTAGTTGATCATCTTTCCAAGTATGCTCATTTATGTGCTCTTCAACACCCATTTACAACCTCCACTATGGCTCAAATTTTCATGGATCAGGTCTTCAAGCTTCATGGCATGCCTCATTCTATTGTTTTTGATTGCAACCCAACTTTCACCAACAATTTTTGGCAAGAACTGTTCAAGCTACAAGGCACCCAATTGCATCTCAGCACAACTTATCATCCCCAGACCGATGGTTAAACTGAAGTTGTCGACAAGTGTTTGGAAACATATTTGAGGTGTTTTGCATCGAAAATAAAAAATCAGTGGGCTCAATGGTTACCACTAGTTGAATGGTGGTACAACACTTATTACCATACAACTATCCACATGACTCCTTTTGAAGCAGTATATGGACAAAAACCACCTTCAATTCTCTCATACTTGCCAGGTCCAAGAAGTTGACCAAACGCTTACAGTACGAGAGGCTATTATCCGTACCCTCAAAAAGAATTTGGTCATGGCCCAGAATCTCATGAATCAAAAAGAAGATCAAGGTCGCTCTGAACGTCATTTTGCAGAAGGAGATCAGGTGTTTCTGCGACTGCAACCTTATAAGCAAATTTCCCTCAAGACTAACCATTGTCAGAAACTTGCACCCAAATTTTATGGTCATTATATCGTTCTCAAGCGTGTGGGACATGTGGCCTATAATTTAGCTTTGCCTAGTCATTCTAAGCTCCATCCTATTTTTCATGTTTCCTTCTTAAAGAGGGTGATTGGAACTAAGTGTCAAACTCAAACCAACCTTCCTGAGTTGGATGAAGAAGGCTCCATTTTTATACAACCAAAATCAGTTTTGGACCAATGTAAGCATCGTCTATGTCAAAACACCATCAAAGAATTGTTATTCCAATGGAAAGATACAACTCTAGCAAATGCCACTTGGGAACCAACTACCATTCTGCAACAATTTCCTCATCTCAAGCCTTGAGGACAAGGTTCTTTTTAAGGGGGAGGACATGTTAGGGAACTAACCCCTCACATAGGTAGAATAATATATTTTCATGTAATACAGGTCAATATTAATAAGGCCTAGCAATAAGGAAGAATAAGTCAAATGTAAGAAGACCTAATAGAAGCTTCCGCTTCTATAAGGATCTTCCTCTAGATTGTTCTTTTGGATAGACATATTTAGTATAAATAGGAGTAAAGGGTATGAGAAGTTTTGTCTTATATATTATTGTAATAGAGATCTGCTCTGCTGGAGGTTGCCCCCTCGAAGAGCCAAGTGAACATTGTGCTCAGTAATCAAAGTGTTATTTTTGGTGTTATTCTGGTATTATTCTGGTGTTATTGTGGTATAGTTCTGGTTATATAATTGTTTATCTGCCATTTCTAGCTAATTATTTATGTTCTGCATACTATTTTATATATGGAATATTACAACTTTACCTTCATAATTTCATATTGCCGGATAATTCCTACTGGAAACCCAATCCCGGTGTGGGATGTTTAGCTAAGAGAATTCACATCCTTCATACTTGGCCTGATTTAGTGGAAGAAAGAGACAAATTTCCATGCCATAATTGAGGCAGAGTCGATCTTGAGAGTCGAGGATGAATACCCTATACCTCATCTAATGAAATATGACTTGCATATGATAAGGAGAGATCCAGGAGATGTTGTCACCATTCAAAACCATCAAAGGTATGCTATAACAGAGTTTATGCAAGTTTCTAGGTAACATTCAATTCATACATTGTTGATATCTCATGACCTTTAGGAGGCACTCCCAAAATATTCTAAGGATAAAAACCTAGCGGGGTACCCATAATTTAGCATGGCCCTCAACAAGGCCTCATTCTATGAAAATTATTTGCTAAGGTATGACACAAGATGGATTGGTCTAAGATTCCACTTTCCCATTATTTGGTATCCTAGTCGGTTTTATAGGGCACTTATTATTTGGGATGAAGAGGAAGAGATAACACATTGGCTATAGATGGATAGGACCTTGGGTTATTATAATGCATGAGAGTTTGGGCACACAACTTACGACTGGGGGGAAGTTCACATAGGGGTCACAGAAGAAGAATAGGTTGCAAGGGAACATGCAACCAAATCAACAGGGGGGAGATGATGAATGCCCATTTTGATATCTTTTTTTCCTACTATAACCCATAATACATGTATATTTTTTCCCCCTTATACTTGCTAGGAACCCATCTTCTTCATTATCTTATCTTTTCCAAGGTATTATCTAATTTGCCACTTAATTTTCTTGATTTCTTTTTATGGTTAAGAATTAGTGTGAGTTTTTAAAGAAATTTGAATTATTAATATATGTGATTTTGAGATAAGCTGAACATGTTTATAGAATGCAAAGCATTTTAGGTTATCTTAAAATAAATGAAGAATTGCAAGTCCAAATATGAGTATTTTAAGAAAATATTTCAACAAGAAAGGGAATTAATATATTTCCAACATAAGCCATAAGTCTATAAGGCTACAATACTCAACATATTAAAATAATTAATACCTTCAACAACATAGATATATCAACATAAAGGAATGAAGGTATTAACATAAATCAACATATTCAACATAGAAATAGATTAAAGGAATTACACCTTCAACAAGGTTCTAGCCATGAGCATAAACCTTCAACATATGCATATAAACCAAAAGGTCCATCACTTAGCACGTGCTAAATTCCTAGCATAAGATATGACACACTTGCATAAAACTATTTCACCAACTGAACCATTGGTTAAGTGAAATCCATGGAATGATTTTTCAATTGGATGATATGTAACAACACATACTTGGGAAAATCAATAGACAATAGCAGTTTAGTTTGTTTAGCCTAATTTGCAACATAATAGGGGTTGGTTGCTCCATATTTGGAACAACTAGATTCTCCCACTTTGTATATACACTAGTGTTCTAGTATGAGGATGAAAATAATACAAGTGTGTGCTCAGAATTATACAACGAGTAAGATTCGGGAGCTCCATTTCTAGACTTTGATTTAATATATTGATGTTCATATGTAGAGTGTTAATTTGATTTGTCACTGGTAACTTAGTGATTATAAGCACATGCCTAATAGTGAGCTAGGGCCCACTCATAGATACGACTCCATGTTATTTTATAATTTTCTTGCATATATAATTTCCAGTTGTTAATTCTCAGGTAATTGTTGGTTTATACTACTTTCTATTTTACTTTGCCTTAGAAGTGTGCTGAAGCATGCCACAGGCTGCATAATGGCCACCTATGCTATGTTGCAGAATGATGAGTAGAATATGATAGGACCTAGATTCATGCAGATTAATGATTTCCTTATCAGTCTTTGCTTCTATTAATATTATATTCCAAATATGTGCTTGCATTCCTGATCTATAACAGTGTTTGGAATATCATTAACAAAGTTGTAATTTGGGGAATTATATGATTTTCTAATCTAGTTTTGGCATACTAATCGAGTAGTAGTTTCATTTATGGTATTTTAACATGTGAGTTAAAGTAAAATAGATAGTTTTTTCTTTTCTTTTGTGTGCTACATAATCACTTTACCTGTGACCCCACTAGGTGAACACATGAGGGTGTAGGGTTATGAGAGTTCAGAGATCCTACCCTAAGAGGTACCACCAGCTGGGCCGAGGTTATAAGCACTGTGACTTCTCCTTTTTATGCTTTTCCTTCAATAATTTGGTAAAAGTTATCTTTCCGTGTATATTGCACCGGGTGCCTCACAAGTACAAATTGAACCCTAGGTTGAAAAACTAAGTGGGAGAGTGTATATTGACACCAAATAATTGGGAATCATATTTACAACTCATCACACTGTAATTCCACTTGAAGCTAAGAACACATTGAGTTCCATGTGCAAGTAAAGTAAAAGACACCTCAAATTCATTCCCTCAACAAGCGAGACATTTATTTAATTATGTGTTTTCTTTCTTACAGGTCCTTGAATTTTTTGTGGAGAAGCATTTCATTGCTCTTAGAAACTTAGGGAGAGCATCTAGAGGATAATCCATGGCTCTTATCTTTTTCCAGCTACAACACCTCTAGGCCTTTAGCCCTTTCTTCCCATGAAATCAGGTACAAGCCCTTCTTGGGGTCAATAAGCCCAAAAACCCAAAAGATGAGGAAACGAAAGGGAAGAAGTGTGGAAAATGAAAAATATGTGTGGGAATAGTATGATGACTCTTCAAGGAGATCCCCAACTAGTAGCAAGCCTTTTCCCGAGGGTGACTCACTTACTAGGAAAACATGTCAACCACCAAGGTGAAATGAGGCAAAAGGATTAATTTCCAAGAAAGCGTCTTCATAATCAAGAAATGACCCTTTGCAACATGTTCAAATACTTCAATTATTAAAATGACACTTACCACAAGACCAAACTTGTTACCTCATGAATAAAGACCTGTTGTACTCTGTGGGCCAAGCTGGTGTGGTGGACGATTTTGCTGCCAATCAATGGTGATGTGTGGTAAGAGGAGGGGCTCCATCTGCTCAACTGGTTGTTGACACTCAATGTATTCAACCCGTGGGCCTCAAGATATCATCTCCTTATTTACCCCTAGCTTGGGGGGGTAACAATATTGAACCAACCTAGTCAAGGCTTGACTTGGTCGGTTCAATACCGTTGCCCCCCAAGATGGTTTGGTACCAAATTGGTCGACTCGACCGAGTCAAGGCTTGACTCGATCGATTAGGTACTGGAGCCCACCAACATGGAAAATTAAATTTTTCTTTAAAAGGGTTTGACCAAAAACGTTGGCAATTAAAGGTAATGTTAAATTCTTAAAGTAAAAGTTGACATTTCTTTTATCTTTCCTTTTTACCCATTTACTTGAATTTTTAACATTACCATTAATCATTTCAGGATGTTTGAGAGTGGTTTCAACCTTATCAAACTTCACATGGAGAAAGTAGAAGTTCATATCCCATTCAAAATCCAACAGACTTAACAGTAATTCAGGATTGGTAGGATTGCAACATTTTCATTGGTTTCTATCACGTATGAAGGGATGGGATTGACATTTAATCAAGAGCACCAAGCCCATTATGTACCTCGATGTTGGTGGTATTGATTGTTGAACTCCTTTGAATTGGCCTTAACAAAAATGTACCTTTCACTCAAACCCAAATAATTGATTAGGCATGTTAAGCTTTTTCTACCATATAATAAGGCTTCGATTAGGTAGTTTCATCAAAATTGGGAGGTGTTCACTAATGTCTCTAGAGGATCGTGGTAGAGGTAAAAGGATAGACAAGAGGCAAAGGGTGATACTAACGATGAGGGTCCTAATATAAGCGATGGTGGAGCATGCTTGTCATTTATGTTTGTCATTTAAATGTTCTTGCTCATTTATTCATAATGCTTTCTTTTAAAGTTTCAATATTTTTTTAGGAATCATGGATTAGAACCTTTAAAATATAATTTCTTCATTAAAATTTAAATATTTTATATAATTTTTAGTAAACCGATCACTCGGAGTCAATATAAATTCGAGAATCCAAATCAGAGTTGACTATCGATCGATTCCGAAGCCAAATTTGAGTTTTAAAACATTGATTTAAACAAATTACATTATAAATCAACCCATTACATTAATTACTTCATTATAATAAAAAAAAATATCTTACATGAATCCATTAAATCAATTTCTACTCATATTCACAAGTTTTTTTTTTTTTTAAATATTTAAAAAAATAGTAATTAAATTTCATACTAAAAACATCTTAAAAAACTTAATTTAAACAATTTATCAGCTCTTAGGGAGAGCTCATTGGATTCATTAGTCTTAAGCAATTTATGAATTCTTAGAATGTCTTATAACAATTCAAATATCTACGTACAACAATTACAATACCTCACCCTTTCAAAATAGATGTTCCTTTCTATTTGCATTTTAATTTGTTAATTCTTAGACACATCTCAAAGTTAGGAGCTCATCGCAACGACAACGTTTATGGAAATTTATGGTACACTGATATCATAATATATTTACATAAATAATTAGTTTATATATTTATTTATATATATAGTTTTTTTTTTTAAGGGTGTATAAATGTGAACCTTGATTTTAAAAGTAGTGTTATTTTTAAAATTGATTAAAAAAATTTAAATTTAATAAAAATAACAATTATAATGATTACAATGATTAATGTTTATTATTATTATTATTATTAAAGGTTTAATATATTTAGTGTATTTAGATTTAATATTCTATAAATTTATTTTTTATTTTTTATTAAGATTTTTTAATCTTAAATTTTATTTAAATTTAACAATGTTATATATAATATTATTTATAATGAATTACGGTTTTTATAGACATCAAATTGAGATATGAGATCCTTTTTATGTAATGATTTTATTCCGTAGTTTTGAAAACTATACATATTCTATCTTCTTTGAATGTTTTCAATGTCATTTCATATAGTTTGCATACTTGTATCTTTTTAATTCTCAACATATAAATAATAATAATATAGTTACTAAAAGATTTTCTTCCTAACCACTTTATATAACCACTTTATATATGTGTCACCCTCAAAACCTTAAATGAAGCAACAAGAGTGAATCAATAGCTTAAATAGTTATCAACAATTCTAACCAAATTTGCAATGTAATTAGACTCTATTATTTCAACATATAACCCCAAGTACCTTAACCAACTCCCATGCATTGGAGAAACCTCTTCCTTCTAGCATAACCTTACACAAATAACTCATTTCTCTTCATAATAACGTCTTAAGGAGTCCAATTTAGTGAACTGTTTCTTTGGAAAAAAGTTCTGGCTCCAAATCTCATGATGAAAATCCTGAAAATAATTTGGGAACAAGGAAAATATTTACATTCCCAAATCTATAACTCCTAATAACACCATGACTCTCACAATAACATGATATACACATGCATTTCCCTTCAACAACATAGTAGCTCTAAAGAAATAATAACAATAAGCTTACAACCAAGAACAATCCCCAATATATTTCTCTTATGCTCACAAGTTCCCTTTAATTACAAACCTAACAACAACCTATAAAGAAATAATCCCAATTTTTTTTAGTTGAATTATTTAATAAAAAATAATAATACAACTTTAAAAATATAATTTCCATCCAATAAAAAATATTATTTTTTTATAAAACTTATATAAAAATTGGGTAGTTTATTCTGTATTCTGTATAATTCTTGTGTTTCAAAAGGGTGACTTAACACCCTGTGTTCTAAGAGGGTCGGGAACAATAAAAAATACAATTTAAACAACATAAAATTTCATACATATTTATGTGAGGAATCCTTGTGAAAAAAATAAATACTTAGAACAATTAAACAACACCTATTTAAAATTAAAAAAAAATACTTATAACAATAATAAAATAATATTTTTTAACCTCACCTTACTAACTTTGTATTATATATATAAGATACTTATAAAAATAATATAATATTTTTTAACCTAACGTTAATAAGTAGCATACACTCTAAGCGAGGAATGAGAATGCCAAAATAATTTGCAAAGAAACCCTGGGGCATCTAAGTTGTCAAAATCACCTATGATGCACCAACCCATAGCTAGCTAGATTTCTTAGGTGTCTCTCCCAACTACAATTGGTTTGGACCTTGGGTAGCCCTACAAACTAAACCCTTCTAAACCAATCAACCTAGTGGGATTTGACATATTAATGTTGTTAATTGGAATCATAAATATATTGAAATTAAAATGATCTTATTTGAAGTTGGTTCACTATTTTGATGATGACCTCTTACAATAACTTTTGAATTGGTGAAAAGTTTGTCCACAAAAACTTGATATATATTCTAGAGTAAATTCTATAATTAAATAAATGATCTTTAAGTTATGATTGTATTTTAAAAACAAAAATAAAGATTTCCATAGTAATAGAATTTAAAAATAATATGTTTTGGTCTTGTATTATGTGGTGGATACAATTTTTAATAATAATATACTAATTATTTGACTAATCTAAATAAATATAGCTATTTTTATAATTTTAATACTTATATATACTTATAATTAAATGTATATTATGATATTAATTATTAATATGATAATGATGATAATAAATATAACTATTTTTATAATTTTAATACTTATATATACTTAATTATAATTAAGTGTATATTATGATATTAATTATTAATATGATAATGATGATAGTTAACATCCATAGAGACCAAATTTAATTAATATAAATACTTATTGAATATCACTTGAATTTAATTGAATTTTTTTTATTATTATTTAAAAAAAAATATTTTTTAATCATTTATCATTACTTAAAATAATAATTATACTTAATAAATTTAAGATTAAACTTGATCTCAATTTGTTGTATGTATCATTACTTTTCGTTATTACATTTGTTTTTATCATTACTTATAAAAATAAAATGAATATTTAATTAATTTTATAATTAAAATTAATAGTTGTTTAGTACTTTTTATCACTATAATTCTTTTGAATATTTAATTAACTTTATAGTTAAAATTAATAATTGTTTAATATTTTTTAACACTATAATTCTTTTATCATTTTTTTATTTTTTTTTAATTATTTATCATTATTTAAAAAAATAATTATACTAAAATTAAATTCCATCTCATTTATAGTATATATCATTACATTTCTTTTATCATTACTTATAAAATAAAATAAATATTGAATTAACTTTATCTTTAAAATTAGTAATTGTTTAATACTTTTTATCACTATAATTCTTTTATCATTACTTTTAAAAATAATTATACTCAATAAAGTTAAGAAAGTTAAGGTTAAATTTGATTTTATTTATTATATGTATCATTATAAAATAAAATGAATATTTAATTAACTTTATAGTTAAAATTAATAATTGTTTAGCATATTTTAAATTTAAAGAGTACTTATTTAATTAAAGAAGATTAATTAGTAATATAATATTCATAAAATTGTGTTAATTAGTTTTAACTTATCATAATTAAAAATTAAAGAATATTTTATAATTGTGAAACTCAAAATGCTTATTAATGAGACTTAATTTTTAAATATGGGTGGGAACTTAGTTCCTTTATAAAAACCCAAGGTGATTCTAAAAACTTATCATAATGTTGAAAAATTCCAATGAGAAGTTATGGACAAGGTTCACTAATTTACACCAAATGTTTATTTGATATATTCCAAAGTGGCTAACTAGGTTTACCAAATGTGTATATCTAGTTTACCAAATGTGTATTTGATATAGTGTGAAGTGGCTAATGTTGTCTTGAATCTAAACATGTGAGTGATGCCTAACATTCCACGCGGCATTTCAAATTTCAAATGAAAATAAGTAATACAGTCCATGCCCATTCCACTTGGTATTTGTATTTTTAATCAAAAACAAATATTACGATCTCTATTCCACGTAGTATTTGTATTTTTAATCAAAGACAAATATTATGATCTCCAGACAAATATTCTCACTTTTTCTTAACATTCTACATGACATTTTAGGATTATCTTTGAGTTTGTACCAATGGTTCCATTCTTATACCCAAATTTTGCACTTCAATCTTAGTTTGAAGCATAGGTTTGCCTGATAATTTTTTCCCAACTGAGTAATGATGGAAATAAAGTCTAACATTACTTTACATTGATTTTCAATTTCTGGTTGTAGTGGCCGTTGTTTGAGTGGAAATGTCGTGATCGTTTGTTGAGTGGAAATTTGGCGGTCTCCATTCTAGACATGGGTATAACATGCAATTTCTGGCTCTACCTCAAATGCGAATGCACTCTCACCATTTAGAGTGCCTATTAACAGAGTAGTAACTAGCACAGCCGTGAGTACTCACGGCTGGTGAACGCCGAAAGGCTTAACGTTGGGTGGCATTTAAAACGTAGGCAAAACCTGGCATGGAATTGAAAAGCGGAAGCGGAATCGTGGGTAGAGGAAGCGAAATCGTGGGTAGAGGAAGCCATAAGCATCCGCCCTGGTTAAAAAATGACGGCGCACTACAAAACGTTTTAATTTGCATCCAATTC
>SNQJ01S0006244.1:75278-101665 GCA_010110895.2 Picea sitchensis
TTGGCACAATAGGGCCGACCTCAATAACTCAAAATATAATTAATAATTACCATATTAATTATCTTTTACATTATGGTGGGGCCGACCTATACCCTTTACATCACAAATAGGGTTACAGGTAAGTCTGACTCTTGTACAATGTAGCAAGGGATTTCATACACCCACTAGTGCTTAGCCACTAGGGGCACATCCATCTATGCTCAACCACAGGGATGTCCACATCTCTATCTCACTGTGTCTCATAGGAGAACCATACTCACTAGTGCTCAACCACTAGGATAATGTTCACCTGTGCTCAGCCACAGGCACGTCCAACTCAACAGATCTTCTTTCTCACTGCGTTACACACAAGAATCATCTAGAGTATCACATCATCTCAACTCTCTGCATAGAGGAGGCTAATGCATCGTTTCATCTTTGTCTCAGAACGATGCACCCACCTCATGGGATTTTCTACATGTTCACCTGTACTCAGCCACAGGCACGTCCAACTCAGCAGATCTTCTTTCTCACTGTGTTACATAGGATAATCATCTGGAGTATCAACTCAACTCTTTGCACAGAGGAGAACAGTAAACCCATCACATGGGCTCCTTCACCCCTCACAGGGGTACACAACATTCCATCTCCGTTTTAGAGAGGAACCACACACCCAATTCATGGGCACACCCAACTCATGGGATTCCTCACCCCACACAGGGGCACATAACGATCCCTCTCAGTTTCATAGAGGAACCACACACCCAAGTCATGGGCACACCCAAATCATGGACTTTCTCTCAGGTCGACTCACTTAGTCTGTGTCTTAGAGGATGTCTCACACAACTGTAATCATCAACACTCCCTCTCAAGCATTCTCCACCAGGCCAAGTCTCTCATGGAAGTACTCAAACTTCGTCTTGGTTGTAATCATCAACACTCCCTCTCAGCTAGGGAGGTAATCTTCACCAAGCCAATTTCTCACGAAAGTACTCGAACTTCGTATTGGCAAGCGGTTTGGTGAAGATATCCACAATCTGCTCATGTGTAGGAAGGTATTGCACGTGTACTACTTTCCTCTGCAACATGTCTCTGATATAATGATATTTTATCTCAATGTGTTTCGATCTATCATGAAACACATGGTTCTCAGAGATCTTCACATAGCTTTGGTTATCACAAATAATAATAGGATCCATCACGATCGAATAAATCTGGCAGAAGCTTGCGAAGCCACACTGCTTCGCAGACTACCACACTCAAAGCAATATACTCTACTTCTACGATACTCAAGGCCACATAGCTTTGTTTCCTGCTGCACCAGGAAACCATGGCAAACCCCAAGTGTTGTAGGGAAATTCCCCCACGGACAGGTGAATTCCCTCTTGGATCTTAGGACCCTATGACCAAGACAAAAAAGTGCTAACTTTGAACACTGACATTCCTTTAATCATAGCTAAATTGGTCAATAGAGAAGATGAAGAAAGTACAAGTACTTTTTTATGAAGTTTGTCCTTGTTCAGTCCAAGTTGATCTTGATCTCCAAGTCCTTCAACGAGTCCTGCAATCCAATAAAAAATGAAGACAAAGCATACTTCCTATTCCACCATGTTTAGTTTAAATCTAGATTTATCCAAAGAGACAAGTCCATGCAAATGTACACCAACTTGAAGGAAACAAGCCAAGCACATGTATTAATGAGAAGAAAACAAGGTGCTTACAAAGTGTAGATGTAGATGTAGTAGCCTCACCAAGCTCTCCTTGTCCAACCCCTTGCTTGAATGATCCACGATCAAAATGACAATACTTTTCACTGATTTTCCCCTCCCTTTTACCATGAGAATGCCTCCTTATATTGGATTTGAGAGGCTTAATCACCTTATATATTCTTGGGAGAAGTTGAGGATATGGCTCCATTAGTTGTAGAACTCCCCTTAGATCCAACCTTGGAATTGGATTCGAGCCAAATTGACTTAGATATTTCTCATCTTCTTTAGAGATAAGGGGGATTTGTCCCAAAGATTTTCTCAACAGATCGACGCTCCCTGAAAGTGGGCCACAAAGTGTTGCAACGCTCCCTGCTAAGAGGGAAAGGAGCGCTAGTGCTCCTTGAAAGTGGGCAAGGGAGCACTGATCTCCAAAAATACTTTTTAAGATGATAATTCCTCAAGGTAAAAGCTTGTAAAGTTCACCAAATGATATATTTTCTTCTTCTAACAAGTCTAAGAGGATATCCCAAGTGTACTTATGATTTCATCCGCGATGCGACACATGTGAGGTGAACATATAACTTTTACGACACTTGCGACACTTGCGACAAAAGTGCAACACTTGCGACAATGATAATGAGACATTGTCGAAGTGAGTAATTTTGACGTGTAACAGATTTCCCCCCAAAGTGCGAGGTCAGAAGATGAAAACTGATGACTGAAGTACTTTGTAGACTTTTCGAAGCAAGGGTATGGAGTCAGAGAACCTAGTAGAATATGCAAACAACCATCAGACAAATGTTATGGCATGTTTCAAACCCAAGGCAGACATACCTATGCTTGAGTGATAAAAGAATTTTAAGGTATGACCACCATCAAATACACTGCAGATACATAATCATATTGACTTAGGGGTATAGCCACCAAAGATACAATGTGGATCTATACTTCCATGAAATGAACTGATCGTAGCCACAAGAATTACACAGTGGATCTACGAGATGACAAAACATAGCCACAGACCAATACAAAGTGGATCTATGTGACAATATTTATATCAATGTGCTCAAATGATCTCCTTTCGCAGCCTGGGTAAAGTAGATATCAGAGTGAACACTCAACCCAGGGTATTCTTATTGATCTCGATGTCGCATGAATATAACCATGTGAATAGATGTTTTGATGTCGAACATGGTAGAAACCACTTGATTACCGGTCAATGAGGTAAACCGTTAACAAGTGTGAGTGAAATTACCAGTGATGTCAATGACTCCCAAGGTGCCCTAGTACAATCCAACGAATGTGAATAGAGGAGTTGAAGTCGAACATTCATGGAATCATCCGATAAGAGTTCAATGATGTAAACCCACTTTCGAAAGCAAGGAGGCCTGCCATTGAGGCATGCAGGTTCCAAGGTACTAATTGGTTTCTAAGTCCAAGCCTTGGATGATGTGTTGAAGTTGACAGGACAAGACTCGTCGAAGGAGGGCCTTGATGTATCCCCCATCAATGACACAGAACTGACATAGAGATGTAAGACGATGAATCAAATGAGTATGGACTGACACGGGTAATGAGACTGGAAATTTGAGATGGTTGACTCTCGAGGCAGATAATTCCCTTGAACATTGAGGCACAGATAGCAGAAACACGACATGGACCAAAACATGATGTAGTGGATATTGTGACTTTCGTCGGGTGACCCAAACGAGTAAAGAAACTCAGAGGATTGGTTCAGTGCAGAGGTTCATCAGGTTGAAAAATGTATGTGAAGACAATGTGTCATGTTCAAGGGCAACTGCAAGAGTGACCTGTGATGTTTCCAAAAAATGGCTTGGCTTGCTTCCTTCAATTTTTCCCCCATCCAGATAGACAAGTACCTCTTTTTATTTTTACGAGCTCAAGTAGGATAACACATGCTCGATATAACTCACCTTTGGTAAGTCCCTCTTCCTTTGTTTAACGAATTGGAAGAAGTAAGGGTTCGTTCCCATATGGGCCCTTTACTGTGTAATTTTTAACGAGTCCAGAGAAGGAAAACTTGGTGGTTTTTCATATTTAGAGAGTCTGAAAATAACTTAAAGATAACTCCAAGGTTGTACTTTTTTCGTAATATTAGTCTCCAAAGTCCGAAAAAGAGATAAAATGCTACTCAGGAGATGCCCTTTCAAAACCTTTTAAACGAGTGTGAAAGGAAGCAATATCACTCGACAATCTTTTCATGTTTAGAGAGCTTGAAAAGAGCTTAAAGGAGACTCCAGGGGGTTCCTTTTTCATATATCCTTACGAGTTCGAAAAAGAGATAAAAGTCTACTTGGTTACGTTCTCATGTTTTTTTGAGTGTGAGAAGGAACTAAGACCATGCGCGTTAGTGTGACAAGGTTAAACGGAAAAAAACATGTGTCGAAACCTGCAAGTGATGACAAATCTACATTCCAGGGTATTAGTGACATCTCTGAAAAGTATTTTAAAACCCAAAATAGACTATAGGTTAGAAAAAATGAACACTATATCAATGAAATAGGGCTAAAAATGTTATTTACCATTTCACTTGTGCAAAACTCTTCTAGCATTGGTAATTTTGACTTCGGAGAGAGATTTTGAAGTTGTTGGCATTGGAGGAGCTACGGTCCACCATTTTCACTTCTGTCCAGATCATGTTGGTCTTCAACTCTTTGTAATCATTTTGTACGGTTTAGAAGTTCATTTAAGGTAGTTTTTAGTCTCATTCTGGGCTCCCTAGGAAGCCCTAGGCATCGAACCATATCGGTGCTCCCTCAAAGGGTTGAGGGGAGCATCGACCATGTTTTCATTGCCTTGGTATATACTCTAGGGGAGTGCTAGAGCCCTATGGATGCATTTCAGGGAGCACCGACGCAGAATGAAAAAATAAGTTGATTTTTAAGCTAAAAATACCTCAAAAAATTCTATGATGAGATGATTAATGACTTTTAATTGAATGTTCTTGCAGTTTTCATTAATAAAAACCATGATTGAGTGGAAAGAGCGTGAGCACAAGCTCAACGACATAGCTACGCTGCAAAACCCACAAACAAGGCCCGCATTGAGGAATTGTGGCCTCCTCAAGTACTTTAAATTGCAAAAGATGAAGAAGTAAGTCTTGTTACTTGAGTATATGATTGGGTTGTGGGATGATGCTGAACATGCATTTCAAATTGGGCCACAAACGCTCAAAATTGAGCTAAAGGATGTATACTTTATGACCGGCCTCTTGAAGAGAGGGGCTCCTATCGTTTTGTCCGGACAGCGGGAAACTCCTTTTCTTGCTGAGGTATATGTGGAAAATCATTATGTTAATGGGTCACAATTTGTTGGAGGCCGAATCATGATTAAAGATGTCAGAGACTTGACGTTGCGATCCATTTTGTTTGCCATAACCAGTTTGTTCAATAGAGAAGAGGAAGAAAGTACGAGTACCTTTTTATGAAGTTTTTCCTCGCTCAATCCAAGTTGAGCTTGATATCCAAGTCCTTCAATGAGTCCAACAATCCAATAAAAAATGAAGACAAAGAATACTTCCTATTCTACCATGATTAGTTTAAATCTAGATTTATCCAAAGAGACAAGTCCATGCAAATGTACACCAACTTGAAGGAAACAGGCCAAGCACATGTATTAATGAGAACAAAACAAGGTGCTTACAAAGTGTAGATGCATATGTAGCAGCCTCACCAAGCTCTCCTTGTCCAACCCCTTGCTCGAATGATCCACGATCAAAATGACAATACTTTTCATTGATTATTCCCTCCCTTTCACCATGAGAATGCCTCCTTATATAGGCCTTGAGAGGCTTAACCAGCTTAGATATTCTTGGGAGAAGTTGAGGATATGGTTTCATTAGTTGTGGAACTCCCCTTAGATCCAGCCTTGGACTTGGATTTGAGCCAAATTGACTTGGCTATTTCTCAGATGTCCTTAGAGATAAGGGGGATTTGTCCCCAATATTTTCTCAATAGATCGACGCTCCCTTAAAGTGGGGCACAGAGTGTTGCAACACTCCCTGATAAGAGGGCAAGGAGTGCTAGAGCTCCTTGCAAGTGGGAAGGGGAGCGTTGATCTCCAAAAATACTTTTTAAGATGGTAATTCCTCAAGGTAAAAGCTTGTAAACTTTGCCAAATGATATATTTTCTTCTTCTAACAAGTCTAAGAGGATATCCCAAGTGTACTTATGTTTTTTTCTACGATGCGACACATGTGAGACGAACATATAAATTTTACGACACTTGCGGCACTTGCGACAATGATAATGAGACATTGTCGAAGTGAGTAATTTTGACGTGTAACAGATACCCCCAAAGTGAGAGGTCAAAAGACAGAAAGTGATGACTGAAGTACTTTGTAGACTTTTCGAAGCAAGGGTATGGACTCTGAGAACTTGGTAGAAGTTTCAAACAACCATCAGACAAATGTTATGACATGTTTCAAACCCAAGGCAGACATACCTATGCTTGAGTGATAAAATACTTTTAAGGTATGGCCACCATCAAATACACTGTGGATCCATAATCATATTGACTTAGGGGTATAGCCACCAAATATACAATGTGGATCTATCCTTCCATGACATGAACTGATTGTTTCCATGAGAATTACACAGTGGATCTACGAGATGACAAAACATAACCACGAACCAATACAAAGTGGATCTGTGAGACAGTATATATATCAATGTGCTTAAATGATCTCCTTTTGCAGCCTGGGTAAAGTAGATTTTAGAGTGAACACTCAACCCAGGGTATTCTTACCGATCCCGATGTGGCATGAATCTAACCATGTGAATAGATGTTTTGATGTCGAACATGGTAGAAACCACTTGATTACCGATCAATGAGGTAAACCGTTAACAAGTACGAGTGAAATCACCAGTGATGTCAATGGCTCCCAAGGTGCCTTAGTACAATCCAACAAATGTGAATAGATGAGTTGAAGTTGAACATTCGTGGAATCATCCGATCAGAGGTCAATGATGTAAACCCACTTTTGGAAGCGAGGAGGCCTGCCATTGAGGCACGCAGGTCCCAAGGTACTAATTGGATTCTAAGTCTAAGTTCTGGATGATGTGTTGAAGTCGACAGGATAAGAATCGTCGAAGGAGGGCCTTGATGTATCCCCCATCAACGATACTAAATTGACATAGAGATGTAAGATGGTGATTCAAATGAGTATGGACTGACATGGGTAATGAAATTGGAAATTTGAGATGGTTGAATCTCGAGGCAGATACTTCCCTTGAACACTGAGGCACAGATAGCAGAAACACGACATTGACCAAAACATGATGCAGTGGATACTGTGACTTTCGTCGAGTGACCCAAAGGAGTAAAGAAACTCAGAGGATTGGTTTAGTGCAGAGGTTCAGCAGGTTGAAAAATGTATGTGAAGACAATGTGCTGTGTTCAAGGGCGACTGCAAGAGTGACCTGTGATGTTTCCAAAAAATGGTTTGGCTTGCTTCCTTCAATTTTTCCCCTATCCATATAGATGAGTACCTATTTTACTTTTACGAGATCGAGGAGGATAACACATGCTCGATATAAATCTCCTTCGGTAATTCCCTCTTCCTTTGTTTAACGAACTGGAAGAAGTAAGAGTTCGTTCCAATATGGGCCCTTTACTGTGTAATTTTTAACGAGTGCAAAGAAGGAAAACTCAGTGGTTTTTCATATTTAGAGAGTCTGAAAATAACTTAAAGATAACTCCAAGGTTGTCCTTTTTCGTAATATTAGTCTCCAAATTCTAAAAAAGAGATAAACTGCTACTCAAGAGAGGCCCTTTCAAAACCTTTTAAACGAGTGTGAAAGGAAGCAAGATCACTCAACAATATTTTCTTGTTTAGAGAGCCTGAAAAGAGCTTAAAGGAGACTCCAGGGGGGTTCCTTTTTCGTATATCCTTACAAGTCTGAAAAATAGATAAAAGTCTACTCAGTTACATTCTCATGTTTTTTTGAGCGTGAGAAGGAACTAAGACCGTGCTCATTAGTGTGACAAGGTTAAACAGAAAAATACTGCTTCGAAACCTGCAAGTGATGACAAATCTGCATTCCAGGATATTAGTGACATCTCTGAAAAATATTTTAAAACCCAAAATAGACTATAGGTTAGAAAAAATGAACACTATATCAATGAAATAGGGCTAAAAATGTTATTTACCATTTCATTTGTGCAAAACTCTTCTAGCATTGGTAAATTCAACTTTGGAGAGTGATTTTGAAGTTGTTGTCCTTGGAGCTACGGTCCACCGTTTTCACTTATGTCTGGATCAGGTTGGTCTTCAACTCTTTCTAATCATTTTGTATGGTTTAGAAGTTCATTTAAGGTAGTTTTTAGTCTCATTTTGGGCTCCCTAGGAAGCTCCAGGCACCGAACCATATCAACGCTCCCTCAAAGGGATGAGGGGAGCGTTGACCATGTTCTCGACTCCCTGGTATGTACTCCAGGGGAGCGCTAGTGCCCTGTGGATGCATTTAAGTGAGTGTCAGCACAAAATGAAAAAATAAGTTGATTTTGAAGCTAAAAATACCTCAAAAAATTCTATGATGAGATGGTTAATGACTTTTAATTGAATGTTCTTGAATTTTTCATTGATAAAAACCATGATTGGGTGGAAAGAGCACAAGCACGAGCTCAACGACATAGCTTCACTGCAAAACCCACAAACAAGGGTCGCATTGAGGAATTGTGGCCTCCTCAAGTACTTTAAATTGCAAAAGATGAAGAAGGAGGTCTTGTTACTTGAGTATATGATTGGGTTGTGGGATGATGTCGAACATGGGTTTCAGATTAGGCCACAAACACTCAAAATCGAGCTAGAGGATGTATACTTTCTGACCGGCCTCTCGAAGAGAGGGGCTCCTATCATTTTGTCTGGACAATGAGAAACTCATTTGCCTACCGAGGTATATGTGGTAAATAATTGTGTTAAGGGGTCGTGATTGGTTGGAGGCCGAATCGTGATTAAAAATGTCAGAGACTTGACACTACGATCCATTTTGTTTGCCATAACCAATTTTCCATAACCATTTTCGTCAATAGAGAATAGGAAGAAAGTACGAGTACATTTTTATGAAGTTTCTCCTCACTCAGTCCAAGTTGAGCTTGATCTCCAAGTCCTTCAACAAGTCCTACAATCCAATAAAAAATGAAGACAAAACATACTTCCTATTCTACCATGATTAGTTTAAATCTAGATATATCCAAAGAGACAAGTCCATGCAAATGTACACCAACTTGAAGGAAACAGGCCAAGCACATGTATTAATGAGAAAAAAACAAGGTTCTTACAAAGTGTAGATGCAGATGTAGGAGTCTCACCAAGCTCTCCTTGTCCAACCCCTTGCTCGAAAGATCCACGATCAAAATGACAATACTTTTCACTGATTATTCCCTCCCTAAAAGTGGGCCACAAAGTGTTGTAGCGCTCCCTGCTAAGAGGGAAAGGAGCGCTAGCGCTCCTTGAAAGTGGGCAGGGGAGCACTGATCTCCAAAAATACTTTTTAATATGGTAATTCCTCAAGGTAAAAGCTTGTAAACTTCACCAAATGATATATTTTCTTCTTCTAACAAGTCTAAGAGGATATCCCAAGTGTAATTATGATTTCGTCCGCGATGCGACACATGTGAGGTGAACATATAACTTTTACGACACTTGCGACAATGATAATGAGACATTGTCGAAGTGAGTAATTTTACATGTAATAGATTTCCCCCCAAAGTACAAGGTCAGAAGACAGAAACTAATGACTGAAGTACTTTGTATACTTTTCGAAGCAAGGGTATGGAGTCATAGAACCTGGTAGAAGCTGCAAACAACCATCAGAAAATTGTAATGACATGTTTCAAACCCAAGGCAGGCATACCTATGCTTGAGTGATAAAAGACGTTTAAGGTATGGCCGCCATCAAATACACTGCGGATCCATAATCATATTGACTTAGGGGTATAACCACCAAGTATACAATGTGGATCTATACTTCCTGGACATGAACTTATCGTAGCCACGAGAATTACACATTGGATCTATGAGATGACAAAACATAGCCACATATTAATACAAAGCGGATCTATGTGACAATATACATACATACATACATACATACATATACATATATATATATATATATATATATATCAATGTGCTCAAATTATCTCCTTTCACAGCCTGGGTAAAATAGATATCAGAGTGAACACTCAACCCAGGGTCTTCTTACCGATCCAGATGTGGCATGAATCTAACCATGTGAATAGATGTTTTGATGAGAACATGGTAGAAATCACTTGATTACCAGTCAATGAGGTAAATCGTTAACAAGTGCGAGCGAAATCACCAGTGATGTCAATGACTCCCAAGGTGCCCTAGTACAATCCAATGAATGCAAATAGATGAGTTGAAGTCAAACATTCATGGAATCATCCGATCAGAGGTCAATGATGTAAACCCATTGTCAGAAGTGAGGAAGCCTGCCATTGAGGCATGCAGGTCCCAAGGTACAAATTGGTTTCTAAGTCTAAGTCCTGGATGATGTGTTAAAGTCGATAGGACAAGACTCGTTGAAGGAGGGCCTTGATGTATCCCCCATCAACGACATGAAACTTACATAGAGATGTAAGATGGTGAATCAAATGAGTATGGACTGACACGGGTAATGAAACTGGAAATTTGAGATGGTTGACTCTTGAGGCAGATACTTCCCTTGAACACTGAGGCGTAGATAGTAGAAACACGACATGGACCAAAACATGATGAAGTGGATACTATGACTTTTGTCGGGTGACCCAAAGGAGTAAAGAAAATAATAGGATTGGTTCAGTGCAGAGGTTCAACAGGTTGAAAAATGTATGTGAAGACAATGTGCCATGTTCAAGGGCAACTGCAAGAGTGACGTGTGATGTTTCCAAAAAATGGCTTGGCTTGCTTCCTTCAATTTTTCCCCCATCCAGATAGATGAGTACCTCTTTTTATTTTTATGAGCTCGAGGAGGATAAAACATGCTCGATACAACTCACCTTCGGTAAGTCCCTCTTGCTTTGTTTAACGAACTGGAAGAAGTACGGGTTCGTTCCCATATGGGCCTTTTACTGTGTAATTTTTAACGAGTCCAGAGAAGGAAAACTCGTTGGTTTTTCATATTTAGAGAGTCTGAAAATAACTTAAAGATAAATCTAAGTTTGTACTTTTTCGTAATATTAGTCTCCAAAGTCTGAAAAAGAGATAAACTGCTACTCAGGAGACGCCCTTTCAAAACATTTTAAATGAGTGTGAAAGGAAGCAAAATCACTTGAAAATATTTTCATGTTTAGAGAGCTTGAAAATAGCTTAAAGGAGACTCTAGGGGGTTCCTTTTCTGAAAAGATATAAAAGTCTACTCGGTTACATTCTCATGTTTTTTCGTGCGTGAGAAGGAACTAAGACTGTGCTCGCTAGTGTGACAAGGTTAAACGAAAAAATATTTCTTTGAAACCTGTAAGTGATGACAAATCTACATTCCAGGGTATTAGTGACATCTCCGAAAAATATTTTAAAACTCAAAATAGACTATAGGTTAGCAAAAATGAACACTATATCAATGAAATAGGGATAAAAATGTTATTTACCATTTCATTTGTTCAAAAATCTTCTAGCATTGGTAATTTCGACTTTAGAGAGCAATTTTGAAGTTGTTGGCATTGGAGCTATGGTCCATTGTTTTCACTTTTGTCCGGATTAGGTTTGTCTTCAACTCTTTCTAATCATTTTGTACAGTTTATAAGTTCATTTAAGTTAGTTTTTAGTCTCATTCTAGTCTCCCTGGGAATCCCTAGGTGCCGAACCATATCGACACTCCCTTAAAGGGATGAGGGGAGCTTCGACCATGTTTTCAGCGCCTTGGTATGTACTCTAGGGGAGCACTAGCACCCTGTGGATGCATTTAAGAGAGCGCCAACGCATAATGAAAGAATAAGTTGATTTTCAAGCTAAAAATACCTCAAAAAATTCTATGGTGAGATGATTAATGACTTTTAATTGAATGTTCTTGCAGTTTTCATTGATAAAAACCATGATTAAGTGGAAAGAGCGCGAGCACGAGCTCAACGACATAGTTGTGCTGCAAAACCCCCAAACAAGGGTCGCATTGAGGAATTGTGGCATCCTCAAGTACTTTAAATTACAAAAAATGAAGAAGAAAGTCTTGTTACTTGAGTATATGATTGGGTTGTGGGATGACACTGAACATGCATTTCAGATTGGGCCACAAACGCTCAAAATAGAGATAGAGGACGTATACTTTTTGACTGGCTTCTCGAAGAGAGGGGCTCCTATCATTTTGTCCGGACAACTGACAACTCCTTTTCCTACTGAGGTATATGTGGAAAATCATTGTGTTCAGGGGGCGTGATTGGTTGGAGGCCGAATCATGATTAAAGATGTTAGAGACTTGATGCTATGATCCATTTTTTTTCCATAACTAGTTTGGCAGGTAGCACCAGTGCACATTTGGCTTCAAAATCCCAAATGGCTTATGCTCTACAATGTGTGGAGCCAAGGTTGTTCAACTAGAGTGCATCTTTCCTTCGCAATGTGAAGGATCAAATTACAAAATGCAGGATTGTGAAACATAAACAATTTGGGTATGGTTCATTTTTGGTTTCGTTCTTCCTAGAATGGATACTTCAGATGCAGCCTCAAATCGCGTTGATGGTGTGACCGGTGACTGAACCACACATGGAAAGGTGGACTAGTTTGTCTCCAAGGTTGGGAACCGACTCGAAATTTAAGTTCACAACCGACTTCTTTGCTTGGTTGCGACGTCGGTTGATCATCATTGAGGACTTCCCATACGCCGGATTATATTTCTGGGGTAGCCTGGACTTGGCCCTTCCAAAGGGCATAGACTGGGATGCGTCAGGTATGAAACCAAAATCTTGTCATATGTTTTTTGATTTTAAATTTTTTTATATTATTTTTATATGTACAAAGAGGCATTTTTAACATATGCATTGTTTCACCATGCAAACAGAGGTGCATCACGTCCGACGGAGATGTTGGAACTAGGGCGTTGTAGAGATGCGCAGATAGTCGTAGAGCACGAGGTAGTGGTGGGGGGTCTCCAGGAGATCGAGAGGAACCTCTGTGGTCTTATGATGGGTGTCCTTCCTCTTAGGAGGCGAGATGTACCCCTACATTTGCAAAGGCATATAATGGGGGTTCCTGAGAGTCTGAACCACCTACTTCGATGAGTAGCCTGTGCAGTGGTGTTCTCCTCGGAGCACAACGTGGTGCAGGAGGATTAAGATCCTCTAGATGTTTTTGTATTCTTTTTCATGATGATATCATGGGCATGAGGGCCCAGATTTTTCCCTTCTATGTAGATTTTTGATGTAAACAAAATTTTTACCATCACGTAGATTATATATATATATTTGAGTTTTGTGGTGCCAATGATGTTACAAATAATCTTGTGTGATGTGTTTATTTTACATGTGATTTATTTTTTTTATAAAAATTCATCTATGCGCAAGATACAGATCCATAATATAATTTGATAGCGAATACAAAATTGTGTTTAAGTTCTCTTGGTATGTGTCTGTATTCTATAAATTCAAACATTCTTTCAAGACGACGAAATCATAGGTGGAGACGCAATAGGATAGGATTGTGAATGGCATAGACCCGATTAAGCTGACAAACCACGAATTGAGAGCCTAGGTTAATGATTATACAAGATATACCTAGGGAGGAGGCCTCGGTTAAAATTCCAATGACAGCGTGATATTCTGCCACGTTATTGGTTTTTGATCCTAGGAAAACACCTCCTGAACTCACTAACTCATCAGAGTGGTAAATGACCCAAGTTGTAGAAGCAATGTTATGGGTGTGTCGACTAGTGCCATCCACAAACCCAAAAAAGATAGGAAAGGAAGATGCCATCTGTGCACGCAATCACAAGACAAAGTATAAGTGGCTAAGAAAAAACCCGTACGTACACGCAAGAGAAAAAGACACACCAAAAACTATAGTAAAATAGTGTACAAAGCACACATGCTAGATGTTTTATGCATAGTACTTCTTAAGGTAAATCCCATTCCGGGGTTCACCAAGAGAGATTCCATCGTAGTCAAATAGCTCATAGGAACCTCTATGTAATACACATTTTACGATATAGGGTCCATGCCACAGAGGTTCTAACTTCCCTGTCCCTAACTTATCATGAGCCTGGTCATAAACGAGGACTAGGTCTCCTTCTGCGAAAGTACGAGGGTGGAATTTTTTTTCATATTGACTCTTCATTCATTTTTGATACGTCTCATTAACGAGAGCGACATTGCGATGTGTTTCGTCCAACCTAGTCAAATATAGAAAACGTTCTTCTTCAACAGAAGTGTGAGGTAGGAGTTCTACTTTGAGTTTCAACGAAGGAATTTCACACTCGATTGGTAATATTTCTTTGACGCCATATACCAACCGGAAAGGAGTGAATCTAGTTGCAGTTTTCACTGAGGTGCGGTAAGCCCAGAGAGTAGAGAAAATTTGTAGATGCCAAGAAGTTTTGTTTGCCCCCACCATGGGTTGAATCATGGTTTTAAGGACTTTGTTGATAGCTTCAACTTGTCTGTTTTCTTGAGGATAGTAGGGGGATGAGTTCTCATGGCGAAAACCCAACTTGACATGTGACTCATTCATCATCAAGTTTTGAAAATGTGAACCATGATCAGTGAAAATGGCTTGTGGAACACCAAAGCGAGTGATGATGTGGTTGAAGATGAAGAGAGTTGCAGTATGACCATCATTAAGAAAAGTAGGCATAACCTCAACCCATTTTGTGAAGTAATCAATGACAACGATGATATAACCATGCCCCCTGGATGAGGTAGGCTTACATTGCATAAAATCAATGCATGATTTTGCAAAGGGGCCGATGGCAATGATAGGATGCAGCAGAACGGGGTGGGTGAATGCATTTTTATGAAAAACCTGGCAGGGTGGGAATCTTTTGACAACCTCAATACAATCTTTGAAGATGGAGGGCCAAAAGCAACTGACATGTAAGATTTTATGAGTTATAGCCATCCCAGAAAGGTGACCGCCATAGGCTCGAAGGTGACAGTCATTAAGGACACGCTCAACCTCATCATGAGTTAAACACCATCGTAAGATAGTGTCAATACCATAACGATACAAAGTGTCATCGATGATAAGTTAGAATTTAGAATGGTGACGATTATGACGACGCTCTTCACGGGAGATATCGGGATAAAAACGTTGGGTTTGAAGATAAAGAAGAATATCTCCATACCAAGGATCAACCGTGCTAATGAGGAACACAGATTCATCGGGGAAAAATTCTCTGGGCTCAGTTTCTTCATCATCATGGGGAAGATCACACATAAGTTTCACAAAAACCAAGGACTTTTTAACTTTTGATTTGGAAAACTCGAGATCGAATTCCTGAAGAATAATGATCCATTTAGAATATTCCCCCCCAAGGAATTAACGGGTCAGAATATGATACATGGGGTTCGATTCCGCAATGACCGTGGTAGTGCTTAACAAGATGTAATGGAAAAATCTTTGGACGATTATGACAAATACCAGAGCCAACTTTTCAACATGTGAATATCGGAGCTCAGGATCAGATAGAATCTTTCTCAGATAGTAGATCACATGTTCCTGACCATGAGGGTCCTCTTGAAATAACACCATAGCGATAGTGGAAGTAGATTCTTCCAAGTAAAGGATGTAGTCTCGTGCATAATTTGGAGGATGCAAAAGATGTGTATGGTTCAATGCATGCTTAAGAGCATCAAAATATCGTTGAGAAGTGTTGTCCCAGATGAAAGGAGTGTCTTTCTGCAAAAATTGCATAAATCCTTTAGTAATCTCGACATAATTACATATAAAACAACGAAGAAAGTTCGCTTTCCCTTGCAAAATTTGTAGTTGGGTCAAATTGTTGGGAGGAGGTAAAGCAATAATAGCTTTAATATTTAAGGGATCCACCCTAATCCCATCTTTGGAGACAACGAAACTGAGGAATCGACTTGATTCGAGAAAAAATATACACTTGTGGGAGTTCAAACGGATACGGTAGAACTGACATCGAAGAAAAATGGCCTGTAGATGACCAATATGGTCTGATCGACTGGATGAATGGGCAAGTAAATCATCGAGGTAAGGTTTTGCAATATGTTTGATATCGTGGAAAGAATACGACATGGCCCACTGGAAAGTGGCACCAGCATTTTTGAGACCAAAAGGTAGTTTCCGATAGGCAAATGTTCCCCACAGGTAGATGAAGGTTGTCTTATGTTGATCAGCGGGTAGAATGCCAATTTGGTTGTATCCTGAAAATCCATCCATGAAAGAGAAAATAATGCTTCCAGCGCAATTATCAATGATTTGGTCAATGAAGGGTGTGGGGTAATTGTCTTTTAGACAAGACTTGTTAAGATTCCTATAATCAATGTAGAAATGAATGTTTCCTTATTTTTTAGCAACTGGAACAATGTTAGAAACCCATTCCGTCAAGGGGACAGGATAGATAAAGCTAGATTTTAACAATTTTAAAATTTTTGCCTTTATGGCCGAGATTTTCTTAGGATGGACCGGGCAAAGTTTTTTCTGTATAGGTTTAACGCCGGGGTAAGTTTTTATTTCATGCACAATTATCGAGGGATTGATCTCAGACATTTCCTCATAGCTTCAAGCGAAGACATCACTGAATTATTTAAATAAAGCGGTGTAAGAAGCCACTTCCTCAGGCGAGCAATTAACACCGAGATGAATATTTTCCACAATACCTTCCTTGATCGAAATGTCAATAGCGACCATAGAAGAGATGTTGCTTAAATTTCCCTTAGACATAGTATCCCAGGTAAGAATAGGAGACTGTGGAGAATCAACAACATCGGGGGGAAGATAGAATCTATATATTCCTGAATTTCTTCTAGAGGAGGAAGAAAAGATGATCGATGATGGTTTTCATCCCAAGGTAATTCGTCAATACTAAGCATTTCCATAATGGATTCATCTGATGGAAAAATCTGGGAAATGTAGTCAAAAGCAGAAGATAAGGAATTCAACCAAGATGGCATCGAATAAGTGTTGGATGCCAATAGATGTTGGTCATCCATGGAGGGAGAGGCAGATTGGGTAACAACGTATGAATCCTCAGCTGGACTAAGTGGCATAGCATCACCTAGTGCATCGAATTCTAATGGACTAGGCACAAGCCAAGGATCAGATGATTCTAAGGAATGATAGGCCATAGTCGAAATCATATTGATTGTGGAAATATGTTGTGTGAGGGGAGGAAGAGATGCAGGGAAAGTACCCATAAGGGAAGAACATTTTAAAATACCTACACCAACACTTTCATATGTGATCTTATTATCTCCCAAGAAAGGAATATTGTTGGTGGGAGGAATGCGAGCGTTGGGTGTACAGTAATCTAACTGGTCGATAGTGACAATTTTGCTTTGATGAGGGAATTGTACACATCAAAACACCAATGAAGCAACGACAATCATGGATAAAAACCAACTTCTTCCTAATAACAAGTTGTAATTGAGGGGAGAATCAACTACTTCGACATCAATAGAGACGGTCTTGTCGCCCAACTGAACAACAAAGGACTGCAAGAGTCCGTGAGGATGAAAACCTCACCCATCGAATGCTTGTAACATTGTAGGGGATTGGTTAAGTGCAAGTGATTTTAAACCTTTCCAACAAGATAACGACATGCCACAATTGGAATCTCCCTCATCCAATATAGTGCGGTGAATGTGTTGGTTATGAAAAACAACATCAATTTGAAAAGCAAGTTGGTGAGAAAGTTGGGACTTGAAATTGTCCAGGTTAAATGTGATATTGTTTGACGACTCAGGATCAATGGAACCAATGGAATCCAAGAGCATTCTATGTGGACTTGGGCAGTGTTGTAGAACTTTAAGAGCAGACATAACACATGGTTCTTGAGCCAAATCTTCAACAATGTTGTAGCTTTGGGCGGCACGAGAACTAGGATTAAAAGTTGATTTATGGATAATGATCTTTGGAGGGTGTAAAATAGAGTTGAAAGTAGGTTTCTCTATCTGTAGTGATCCATATGGAGGACTAATGGAGGTGAGAGATCGATCCGGTAAAGTACCGTTAGTGACCTTGTCTTTGTCGGGTTTAGCCGGTGTGTCATATGTGGTAGTGCGAGTGGTTAGATCAATCCCATTGAACATATAAATATGAGCACTCATCGAGGCGCCATCATTAGGAGGGTGGCCAGAATTTCCCCCTGTGGGAGGGGCAGACGCTTGAGAAACCATGGATTGGTTTTGAGGAAAATGTTGTGTTAACACGGCGGGTTGGGAATTCCCTTTGAAAAGTTTTTCAACTTCGTCGCGATGTGGACAGTCTCGGGTGAAATGATCGTCAACACAAATAAGACATGGGAATTTTGGTTTTCATTGTGGTTGCTTTTTGGTAGCAGGCAATGGATTTTGGGTTTTGGGTTGTTCATTATTATTATTATTATTTTTGGGTTTGTTTTTTGTTTTCTTCTTACCCCCAGTTTGTTGTCTAGAGTCAGATTGAATTGCATTCACCTCAGAGACTTGAGTTGGGAGGGAGGTAGATGAGAGTGAGGTCGAACTAGGAACGAGTGTTGAAACATAGAGATTTGTTGTTTCGGTCAACTGTGAGGTAGATTGGGTTTTGATGGTACCGATAACTCCATCCACATGTTCCGTGGATGAAGGTTTGGATGGATTGGTAGAAGTATGGGTAGCATTTGGAATCAACTCATACAAAGTACCAGATTGTGAATAAACCAAATCAAAGTACTGAGCTCGGGTAATGGCTTCTTCCTCAGTGACTACGCCACCCATGGTGACATCACGAGCAATTGGGGGTAAAAGAGATTTAGTAAACCATTCTGCCAATAATCGGTCAGGAATGGTTGCTTTAATCAACCTTCATCATCATCTCCACTCATAAATATGATCAGAGATATGCACGAAGTTCGTTTGACGAAGGGAGGTTAAATGTTATGTACCCGTCTCGTAATGGATGGGTAATTGAAAATGTGTGAGAAAGGCCATAGAGAGGGAGTTGAAATCTTGAAAAGAACCACGTGGAAGTTCAATATACCACTTGGCTGCAGAGCCCATAAGTGTGCGCTGGAAGAGACGTAAACGTATTGAATCATCCATTAACGAGTTTGATGAACACCATAAATGGAATGTCATCACATGGTTGTTTGGGTCTTTTCCAAGTTTACCTTCAAACTTTGGGATGTTAGAAGGTAATTTAGCAGGGATCACTGGCCAAAAAGGAAAATGTAGTATGGGATCATTGGTCAACCAAGACAAGTCTGGGAGATCCAAAGTAGCAAGAAAGGGTAATTTTTTATTAACTTGAGGGTGATACTAGTGTGGCAAGGGAACACCCATGGGGCCATAAACTAGTTGAGGTGGATAATTGTATCCATTAGGCCCTCCCACATATGATTTTTGTTGACCGGGATAAGTAGGATTCAATGATTGTTGAGGAACATTCATGAGTGGAGTGAAACCCGATGGATGCTGAGGACGATAAGTCATTTGATTCGGTTGTGGGGGATAAACAGTTTTCCCTTGAGGGGGGTAAACAGTTTGTCCCTAAGGAGGGTAAACATTATCCCCTTGGGGAGGATAAACATTCAACCCTCGGGGAGGATACGGTTGTTTTTCTTGAGGACCCTAGGTAGGATTTGGGACACCCGGATAAGGTTGTCCATAAGATAGTTCAGAAGGAATAGGATTTGACACTCCTCCTTGTGGGTTATTATATGATTTTCCCCCAAGGTAGGGTTGATTAAACGTACCTCCTGAAGGTACTCTCTAGGATTGTGAAGGGTTTCTGGCAAAATAAGGTTCCCCCCCTTGCCATAGATTGATTTACAACTAGGGTTTGACTAGTAAAGGGAGGTTGTCCTCCGGAAGGAACATACAAAGGTGGTTGTCCCCCAGGAGGGGTAGGCTTGCTAAAGGATGGTTGTCCCCCAAGAGGGATAGGTCCACTAGATGGTGGTTTCCCCCTAGTCAGGATATGCCCCACAATTGATTGTGTCTGCCTGGCAAGGGTCTGCATTCTCTGGTATAAAGGTGTTCCAACAAGATCTTGTGGAACATGAGAAGTTGTAGTGTGAAACGGTGTAAAAGTGGGAGTAATGGTTGAAGTACTTTGTGTGTAAGTAGAAGTGATGACTCCAACATTAAGGTGTACTTGTGCTGACGTAACAGTAGGATTGATGACCTGTTCGATGGGATGATCAATAGCTTGACCGGATGGTCCTACCTCAACAACAGGAGGGTCATGAGGATTAAGAGGTTGTCGAATATATTCAAAATTCTCATAAATATCACGCCCCGATGGAGTCCTCCATACAAAATGAGTAGGTGTGTGATGTGGATCTACTGTGTCAGTAGGATGAACATGTGTCCTATAGGAATCACTAAAAAGTGGTTCTGTGGATCCCATGTAGGTCTCGATAATTGGTCTCAAAGGAAAACCTTGGACTTCTTCTTCTATAAAGTTACCAAACAAGTATAATTGAAACAATAGTGGTTCAATAGGAGCTACAAACACAGATGTAGTATGAGGAATGGGATCCTCATCCATAACCAAGGCTCTTCCTGAATTTTCTAATAAAGGAGTAGCAACACTCCCAACGTCAGAATGATTTTCCACCTCTTCATGGTAGGTATCTTCTGGTGAGTTAGGAGGTAAGGGTTGGTATCCTTCTTTAGGAGGCATCCCTTTCATCCTACGTGATCACCGAATACCTTTATTATCTACAGGATCAATTTTGAAAGACTATAAAACAACAACACATGCTAAAAAATATAGAAATACCAACAAGCAAACAAACCTTCTCTCGATGACCGTACTAGTTGGTGATGAAATCCAACATCGCGTGATCAAGTCAAGAAGGGGATAGTATATGAGCAGGTGGAACAGTTACGATGGCGACCTTCTTAACGGAATTACGCCTTGGTGCAATCTTCCACACAATAATCGTGTATTTACCCTCCAAGGAGCTTGAGCGAGTTTGACCACCATCTGTTCCAGGTACAATGAAGACTTCCTTTCACCATCACCTTGTGTAAAGACCCTAAATATTATGGCTACTAAGGACACCAACTCGCAGTCAGCCCCTGGGTAGGTACAGTCGATAGTCCAGTCCAAACGTATGGGTAGGATAACAAGTCTGAAATCCTTCGAAAGAAGTGGGGAAAAGTGAACCGGTAGAACTCCAGAGGACCTCGAATGGATTCAAAATTCACGAATCACTAAGACTAAATGAAAATAGTTGGACCTCAAGAAGAACCCCCAATATACGATCTGACTACTACGAACAGTTAAACCCCGAAAGGATAATCTCCGTAGCTCTCCCAAACGCGACCTCGTGCGTAACCCCTGTGTGAGAGGGGGATCCCAGATAAGATTATATGAAAATTGGATTTGATATCCCTATCACAAGATGCTAATGTTTGTTTTGAATGCTTTGGAGAGTTGTACTCACAGCCTAATCCAAATCGCTAAACCTAGTCTAATGTTGGTGGAGGAATCTAAAAAGAAAAAAATTCTAGATCAATTTTAATTAGCGTTGATTTTGTGGTTTTTCTTTACTCAGAGGTGAATGAGATTGAAACTGATGATATTATGACTCGATTCCTAAAAAATTATAATAAAAATGATAAACAATCGTTTTCATTCAATGAACTTCTATTTATGGAAAGGAGAATAAATTTTCTTTTTCTCTATCAAACACAAAAATGCAGAGACTTCATGCAATTGTTCTCAATCAAGAATCCAATTCAATGCTAAACTACTCAGAAAATGATTCTAATATCCACAAGCCAATCGTGAAAATATATCGCTTTGTTTAAATATGAACTTTAATTGATTTGATTCAAAGCTTCTTATGCCAACTAAATTTCACTATTTTCAAGTTTAAGCTATTGGAAGAAAATGTCATATAAGCAAAAAACACACTCTCACCATGATCAAACAAGAAGAAAAACAAATTCAAACTTTTCAAAAAGAAAATCAAAACACAAACAAGAATAATTGTTTGGAAAGATAACTCAAAGATCAAATGGAACAATACACAGATCTTTGGACCTCCTTTATACAACTTTAATGCACTCAGTCAAACAAGAAAGTATCAAACCAAATCCAGATCTCAAAGATGAAGAGTGATTCCAAAACAAGGAAGAGTGATTTCAATATATTTTAAAAACCAAACAAAGAATAAAAAAATCCTTAGAAATCAAAAGGTTTAAAGCTTTACAAAAGACACATACTGATAGCAACAGTCTTGAGCAGGAGAGAAAACCAAAAATCACACCCAGTAGAGATGTCCCACAAATTTTCAACAAAAGGAAAATCGACGCTCTGGTGATACAGGCACCAGAGAGTTGCAACGCTCTGTAAAGAACTGTAGGGGAGCATCGAGCCTGAAATCAGTGCTCTGGATGTAATGGAAGGGGAGCACTATTTTCTAAGAATGAAAAGTGTCAACCCAGAAAACAAAAACTCAGGAAGGTTGAATCATCAGTCTGTGTAGGATGACTTAAAGACTAACAACACATGTGAAAAGAGGAAAAACCATAGTGAGTAGGATCTGAAGACGGGAAAAAGACTAAAACAAGACCAAGGAAAGAAACCAAAATCACAATATTCCTTCCCAATGGAGTCACCAATTTCTGTTGTAGTAAAATTCCCCTGCAGACAGGTGAATTCCCTCTTGGATCTTAGACCCCTATGACCAAGACAGAAAAGTGATAATTTTGAAAACTGGCATTCCTTTAATCATAGCTAAACTAGTCAATAGATAAGAGGAATAAAGTACGAGTACCTTTTTATGAAGTTTGTCCTCACTCAGTCCAAGTTGAGCTTGATCTCCAAGTCCTTCAACAAGTCCTGCAATCCAATAAACAACGAAAACAAATCATACTTCTTATTCTACCATGATTAGTTTAAATCTAGATTTATCCAAAGAGACAAGTCCATGCAAATGTACACCAAATTGAAGGAAACATGCCAAGCACATGTATTAATGAGAACAAAACAAGGTGCTTACAAAGTGTAGATGTAGATGTAGCAACCTCACCAAGCTCTCCTTGTCCAACCCCTTGCTCGAATGATCCACAATCAAAATGACAATACTTTTCACTGATTATTCCCTCCCTTTCACCATGAGAATGCCTCCTTATATAGGCTTTGAGAGGCTTAACCACCTTATATATTCTTGGGAGAAGTTGAGGATATGGCTCCATTAGTTGTGGAACTCCCCTTAGATCCAACATTGGACTTGGATTTGAGCGAAACTGACTCGGATATTTCTCAACTGTCCTTAGAAATAAGAGGGATTTGTCCCCAACATTTTCTCAATAGATAAGCGCTCCCTCAAAGTGGGTCACAGAGTGTTGCAACGCTCCCTACTAAGAGTGAAAGGAGCGCTAGCACTCCTTGCAAGTGGGTAGGGGAGCGCTGATCTCCAAAAATACTTTTTTAAGATGGTAATTCCTCAAGGTAAAAGCTTGTAAACTTCATCAAATGATATATTTTCTTCTTCTAAAAAGTATAAGAGGATATCCCAAGTGTTCTTATGATGTCATCCGCGATGCGATACATGTGAGGTGAACATATAACTTTTACGACACTTGCGACAATGATAATGAGACATTGTCAAAGTGAGTAATTTTGACATGTAACACCAAGGAAAAACAACAAACGGATGTGATCTTCCGGTCCACTGTAATCTTTTCCCAATCTGTATTGGCATATCCATGCAAACTCAAGTCCACACTGGAGGCATATCTCAGGCCATATCCAATTGTGCCTCTTATATATCTCAATACATGTTTTACTGCTATCTCGTGAGTTTGTCTCAACTAACTCATGAATTGACTAAGTACATTCACTGCATAGCATGAATCAATTCTGGTGTTAGCCAGATACATTAGTGATCCAATCAGTTGTGGATCAATCTCGTCTGAATCATCATCATTCATTTTCTTCAAATCCATCACCATCGGTGTATGGATTTGCATTCTGTTACACTGAACTTCTTTAATATCCCCACTGTATATTTTCCTTGACTTAGGAAAAATATCATTGGTCCTTTGTCATACTTCTTGTCTCAATAAGTAGTGTATCATACCTAGATCCTTCATCTCGGAATCAGGATTCAAGGCTTGCTTGTATCCAACAACACGACTTCTTGAACAAGGCATCAAAATTAGTCTCTCGTCACCAACAATGTAATTGTATAGGTTTGGAGCAACAACACTCTTGCTGAAACCTAAACATATCAAGAATCCATATATTTGATGTAGTTTCGAACTCATGGATGGTAGTACAGATGGAAGTGCATTGGGCTACTGGATCAATATGTCTCATCATAGTTCACTCCCTCTACTTGTGAGAATCCTCTGACTACAAGTCTCGTTTTGTATTTCTTGACACTTCCATCAACTGCATGTCTTTCTACCTATTGTAGAGTTTTTCAATCCCAGACAAGCCTTTCATGGCCTACTGCAATGTCTCTAAGAATATCAACTGGAGAAACTGGATCAACTGGATCAATATTGTTGAAGGGGAGAACTAGGTATTGTGTTTTCCTTCTTCTCAAATAGTTTTGATTCTCTCTGAGTCAAGTTACTCCCTTTGAAGTCTGAAGTATAAACATCTTCCTTTGTTGTTAACCTGCTTGTAATATGAAAACAAATGAAAGGAAATAAGACAAGAATATCTCCTAGAGGAGATTCATGAGTACGTCTCTAGAATCAAAACAATTTAAGGATTGTTGTCACATCTACAACACCTACTTGTAATGTAGCAAGCTTAGAAATGTAGGTTAGAGGCATGATAATTAAAACAATCAAACCTAGAGTCTTCACTTCTAGTGTGTTGTTCCTCTGAATGCACAAATATCCTTCTAGATCCACGATTGCAGCAAGGGTTCCTTCCTTCGGCAAGTACCCTCATGACAATGATGCAAATAATATATATACAAGTGCATACCTGAGAGTGTGCACCAATGAAGATTCTGATTGCTTGTCAATGTCATGATGAGAAATGATATTCCTTGCTTGTTTACCATAGAGTAGGAGGCAGATTATGTTGTTGTAGCTTCTTGTGGCCACCTGCCACTACTGTATTCTATAAACAAACTCATTTTCCCTTGCAGCCACCTTGTACCATACAAGTCTCTGCATCAACCTTGTAGTTGAGATTTATGATGCTGGGATGATTCAACTTGTGTAGAGACTTCACTTCTCTAAGATTCATACATTCTATTCTATGGCTCTCCATTCTTGGAATGTGCACCCAATCTACTTTCCCAGTTGTCCTTCAAATTTTCATTTACTTTATTCTTCTCTCACAATAGACCAGATTGTATGATCACTAAAATAGACAATTTTTCCTTACTTCATGCTCAGGACAAACCACAAACTTGGTCCTTCTATACCTTCACCTGGTCATTCTTTACTCTGAAAAGTTGCTTTCAGAGATGGTGTACATAATCCCGTCGGAGGTTGCTAGCGAGAATATATGTATGCCATTTTTATGCATTTCAAAGGCACATCTAAATTTTATGTCAGTGTAGGTTTCACCCATTTCCACTCACTCTGTCTCACTAGAATATGAGACTTTGTTATCCATCATATTGTTCATCACTCTAGAAGAAACATGGGTTTGATACTTCGTAGTGAAGCTCATCCTTGGTGGTGTGAGTATATCAGTGGAGCTCCTCCTCAGGGGGGCTATATCCACACAACTCATTCTGGGTGGGGCGATATCAATGCAAATCATTATGGGTGGGGTGATATCAGCGCAAATCATTCTGGGTGGAGCGAGCACATCATTGTGATAATTAGAGGAGCTCTCAGTTTTCATAGATAGGCTTCTATGAAATAAATATGATTTCAACTCCAACACTACATCTTTCAATCTATTAGGACTTGAAGAAGACTCTGCTCACCCCATTTGGATTTCGAATTTGACCTATCCAAGTCTTTAGTGATCTAAGACATACACCTTCCTCCATGTCACCTCTTTTTGTGAACTTATTCGAAGGAAAAACAATACTACGATAATATCAATAGAGAGTGAAAAAAGAAAGGTTTGTTGTTAGGTATTTTATACGATAGATTTAGAGGCATGCGGCCAGCCTTAAAAGACTCGAAATAGGGCTCGACCTAGGTTGGTAGGCCTGCAGCCAATCTTAAAACTTTACCACTGAATTTAGGTAGAGGTCCGAACCTCTCATTACTCCAGCTGCAGGTGTATAAAAACCTTCAATCCTCCTACATCCTTCCTTTATTTGACTGTGCACATGATTATCTTCAAGTCTTCTCTGATCCCATGTTGAATTTTCAATGAGCCATGGCTCATGCATTTTCCTTAAATATTATTTTTAACTTTTACTTGAACCATAACTACTGTAGCAAACCAAGATCACAAGAATAATAACCATGCACAAGAACACACGAAGTATCCTGGGAAACCCTTCTCAACAAGGGAATAAAACCTAGCCAATCATTTACTATATTCTTCAAGAGAAAGACCTCCCACACCATCACCAAACCTAGCACACAAGAGGGTGATGTAATTCTCATAATTTCAGACCACAACTTCTGAAATCATGAGATGACACA
>SNQJ01S0006245.1:0-56017 GCA_010110895.2 Picea sitchensis
CCAATTTAACCTAGATCCAATCATTATATACTAATAATCCTCCAAACCCTAAGTAGATGTATGCAATGATGCCACACTAATTAGAGTTCATAGGAAAAGAGAAATTGTGGTTTAGTTTCAAATGTAATTTAATGTTCAAGAATCACTGTAGTTAGAATTGATAATATTTTTTTCTTCTATGTGGTCGCTATCCCAAAGTTCAAACAAAAAAAAATAATTTAGATTCAAATTGAATTTAGTGTTCAAGAATTATTATTTAGAAGCTCGGTAAAATTGTTATATTTTCTTCTTCTCAATGATAGTTATCTCAAACTTCAATCATTATTAATTACATCATATAAACACTAAAAATACTTCAATTTTAAAAATTATGAACCAATATAAATACTTAGTATAGAACAATTTAGACCAACCAAAACAATAGATGTAAAAGTTGTTTAACCAAAACAATAAATGTAAAAGTTTTTTTTTAATTATTAGTAAAAATTATCATCAAATTTAAAACCAAATTTAAAACCAATTTTAGACATTTTGTTTTTATTAAAAACTAGGCAATTTAATTGAAACACATACCTCTCACACACCTGCTTTCCTTTGACACAGCTGGTTGTGTAAGTGGAAATTTATCACAGCATTTCACAACAAAATTATTAAACTATAGAGTTTACGACATTGAAATTTGTCAAGTGTTATATATATATATGAGTATGGGTAAATTTTCAACTTGGTCATCAATTTGACTGTTTTTAGGGATTAAGTGCACGTCATTCATCAGTACAGTTTTTTTTTAAATTACTCATATATAATGGTAAAAAAAGGAAATTGATAAATACCCGTCAAAAAGAGAAAACGGCTAAATACCGCTCAAACTTAAACATTGCATGGAATCCCATATACCAACGCATACTAGCTAATGACCATACACGAACCCTAACGTAATTATCACTTCGATTTTTATATATTCAGAACCATAAGAGATTCAAGAAGAAAGTCAACTACCTTTGGTAGCTCAAGTTGCTCATAATTAAATCTCAGCCCCAATCCTTTCTTGTCCATGTTGCCAATCGGATGCTACATAGCTCTGCGAGATCTCAGGGGCCAATTGTCCAATCGCGGACGGCTTGTTTCACAGCAGCACCCACTGGACGATGCGAGCAGTTGGAAGCTCCATAGATGCTCACTTATAAACCTTCAGCAGAGGTTTGCATTGGAGTAAGTGTGGTTTCATTATATGCAATGATCAATTCATAAATCGAATTCACATTGTTAAAAGCCATTTCTGATTTTCAGATTTGATCTTCAGATTACCTGAGAAACATCATATCAGTAGCGCAATCGATCATCACGCTGAGAGAATATTTGCATATCCCAGCACCTCATCAAATCTCTCATTTGAGCCAACAGGTAATAAATCCCTCTCATCAAATCCATTGTAAGACTAAGAGGTGTTAAAGCCCTAGAGGTCGTACGTGCACGATCTGAATTAATTGATATCTGCCCGTAGGAGGATTAATGAAACAGTCCAAGATGTCTGAAGGTGCAGCCATGTCTAGACCAGAATCTGCCATATTGGGTGCCAATAAATCTTCTCATGTCATTTCCAAGTCTCATTCTGGTGCCAAAGATGAAGGACGATCAGGCAAATATTTCCAGCACAAAAATATTATCACTCCAACAATCCGTGTTGTGTATGTTTATGAACCCAAGATTATCAAAACTGAGCCACAAAACTTTCGCTCACTGGTTCAGAAACTCACAGGGAAGTCTATCCCTAAATCAAAGGAGAAAGGAAGGCGGACAAGTCACAAGAGTCATCCGTCGGAGGTAGTCTCTACAGGAGTTGGGACAGAAAATGCCGAAGATACTTATGATCAGATGCCTATCCTGGGAAACAAAACTTCAAATTTTTCGATGGATGATTGGTCTGGCTTCGAGGAAGGATTGAATGACACGGACATGCTTTTTCTAGGTATGGGGAATTATGGATTACTGCATGAGATTCCTCTGGTCAGGAACAATTCTCCCTTTTGCAATATGTGTGATCAGACCGGGATTTACAGAGGGACTTAGTTATTGCTAAATTAGATGTCGTTGAGAAATTATCTCAACAACGAATACGTTCCTCAATGTCTAGCCTGGTGCAGGTCTGATATCAGAGGTTTGATATTATTTTTTCATATATTACTCTCATTCTAATCTCCTAGGATTTGAAATTCCCCATAAAACGTTTGAGAGAAAATCCTTATATTTTAAGGTCTTATACATGTTTATATACTTTTTATTTTAATGCTTATATATATTTATTGGAATAATTCATGGTCAACCTTTTAGTTTAACCAAAGAAGAACCAGAGATTCGCGGTATCATCATGTGCTGGTTTTGTTCATTGGCACATCGATTCTAAATTTACAGCCTATCACTCATCAAAGTGTGGATGAAGACTAAGAATTATATATATATATATATAATTCAGAGATTGAGAGAATGATTGATTCGTCTGCATCATAGTATTTTACCCAAAACTCTATTACTCATCAAATTTCGAACTTCGAACTAATTTCTTTGAACTTATGTATATAACTCGATGAATGAGGAAAATGGATTTCTCACAGATTGTAGAGGTAGCTTTGCGAATAAGCATTGATTTCATTGAGGCAAGTAAGCTAGCTGATATGGGCTGGCTAAGTAACATCTATTTCACTGATTTCATGGTGAGTGTGACTTCCATAGGACTCCCAGATCTTGTATATAGAGAACCTGACATGACAATTATCTATTTTGACGAACCAAAACATTTTCAATCTGGTGCGTGTATGATAAACAAAAGTCATGCCAAATGATCACTAACAAAACACTATAGAATTCATCCTTTTATTGTAGGTTGTAGACTCTTCCAGTAAAGTCCATTATGCTCAAAAGATTCCCTTTTCAAGATGTAAGGTTTTGGATTTTCAGAGTTTAGTATAACAAAACTATTCAATTTGTATTTTGATACGATGTAATTTTGAATTTTAAATTTTATAAACTGAAGGTGTCACATTAAAATAGAATGGGGAATTCGGTTGACGAGGGTTTATCTCCTTTATGCACTCACTTGTTTCTTTTCTTGTTTTGATATAGGTCTGCTAATTAGTTCATTACAGATATAGACGTATGTGTGCTAATGAATTCATTTTATATATTTTGTTTGGTTATACACCGAGCATTATGGCGTTAGATATATGAAATTTCATCTTGGGAGCGTTGAGCGATAGGATAATTTTTCCGAATTAGGTAAGGAAAATAAGTGTTAAAGGCAAACTTAACTTTACAAGTATATGGAAATTAAGTATATGGAAATTATGTAGAAGAAATCTATTATGGTATCAAAATTGGTTATCTAATAATGAATGGTTTTTCCAAGTTTTTATATTCAATACATGATTTTATATTTCTTTCTTTTGTATTGATATTTTTTTAGAAAGAAAAAAGTTATATTCCAAAGAATGAATATACATATTACGCTCCTTTAAAAAGTGATTACTCTTTGTTGATCATAATGATTTGAATAACATTTATATTCTTCTTCTAGTTGTCTTACAACTTATTTCAAAATATCACTATGAGAGACCATCAAAAACTTTCCATTCATCCTTATTGTACTTCATCCTTATTGTACTTGAACTCAATCTTACAATGTCTACACATCCTTATTGAGACATTTCAAATTTTACATATATTTTTTAAGAGAGAAAAAAACCATAGGGATAAAGAAGGAATGACAACTCCTCACATTGTTGTCCTTCAAAACATTCTTGTGAGACAAGGGCACTTTATTCTCGAGACAGAGCTCTCTAATTCCTTAGAAATCTCATCCACCATTGTATTGAGCTCCCTAAAAATATGCAATAAAGATAACCACTCGAGAATTGACAGAAAGGATCGAATCTGATCTAGTAATGGTTGGAGCCTCACCACATGCTGCTAGAGTTTATCACTTTCCCAATCAATCACCACCTTCAAATCCCCCATTACCTGAGATTTCATTACATTTAATTTGTGCCCATATCTCGAGCATATATTAACTTAAAAAAGTAAACTCTTGAAATATGCAAAACAAACCTAACCCCACAATGGCAGGGATGCCCCTAACTAGCCCCACCAAAAAATCCCCAATAAATACTTTCAATTAAAGCGACCATTATAATAATCATCTTCTTGAGTTTCTTTCCCTCACTCTTGAACTCATGTGCGAGTTTTGAAACCAGACCCACCACCACCTCAAGAGGACCAGATTTGTGTATTTCACACCCATCAAATGAAATATCAAAAGAAACAAGGAAGAGAGTTGATTATCCAAATTATATCTAGATTGACATGAAGGCAGAGATATAACAAGGAAGCACACAAAGATAAATTGCAAGAAACATAGTAATACAATTAAACTCAGACTATATTAATGACAAATGAAAAGTACACAAGATATCTACAGTGGTGGTAGGTTATCCCTGAAGATAAAGATGCATCGACTACACTCATTCACGATAAGTTGATTACAAAGAGGACAAAAGGTCTTTTAACATAAGAAACCAATGGAAAAACCCTAAAACTCCAAAACTCTAACCCCAAAAGAAGAAACGCCAAAATATTTTTGGGCCCCAATGTTGTTAGTTGATATATCAACTTCGCAATGGAACAACTTTTTCATACGATCTTTGTTTTAGGCACTTAATACTCGTCAAAAAGTTATAGTCGAGAGGTACACTTTTTGTTCATCCTAGCATTTTCCTTCCGCTATATGATAGGTGTTTTTGCTGCAAAAAGACGTTGTTTATGGCCTCAAAACAACCTCGGAAGCTTGGGACCCGAAAAAATATAGAAAAATATCGAATGTGTGGAACCATTCTAAATTATTGGAACAAGTGTGCGGCCACTAGTAATCCACCTATATCATTCATCCCCCCTTAGGAACAAATGGTCTCCATTTTGTTCAGTCCCTCCATCATAGAGGGAATTTTATTTTGAATTTCACTCCTAGTCAACCACTTTCCATGGTGAAGAAGATGCCCTTCTTTGACAACTCCATAGAGATGGGTGCTCTTCTAGTGGGTGCCCTTTTTCTTACTGTCCATGATATGACTAGTTGTCACCTATTCAATGGATTCAAGATTTATTTATGTAGGATCCAAGTGCTTCACCATGTCTGAAGTGTCCACGAGAGGTGGAAAATATGGTCTAAGTAGCTCCACATTAAATAAGAGGTGCAAGCCAAGGAAAGGGGAATACTTGATTCAAATGAATTCTCACCCATAGCCTTGGTGATGGTGTAAGTCCCACATCGAAGTGGAACAAGCATCTTATGGGGTCATTTGAGGCACTCTTTCTACAAATGCAACCATACCTTATCTCCCACCTGAAACTTGTGTGGTACCCAATGTCGATCATGGCACTAATTGTACTTGGTTTTGGTTGTATACAAAATATCACGAACTTTTTTTTTTATGTGTTGAATTTATTCAAAAAATATGGCTTCTCAATCAAATTCAATTTGAACATGGGAGGAATCAAATTCCTATGTAGTTGTAATGGGAAGAGATACATCAATGGGGGGGAATGGTCGAAACCCCAAGCACACCTAAAAAGGAATGTGGTCAATAGATCTATGGAGGGCTCTGTTTTAGCTATATTGAACATAAGGAAGGATCTGATCCCATATGTGTGGATGTTTGGATTTGTACATCCTCAATATATGAACAATCATCATTTTAACTACCTCAATTTTTTCATCATTCTATGGGTGGAAGAATGTAACGTTCCCAGCCTCCCAGGTCGGACCACATCACAAAAATCCCTCCCAAATTTATCTCTGATACTATAATGTAATTTTACCCAGCTTAATGTTGAGTAGACATACATCAAATTGTCTAGTGCACAGTTAACCTTAAATTACACAGAATAAATCGAGGAAGCACACCTAACCCCAACTACTTGGTGTTGCACCACATTCCCTCTTGTTTAAACATATTAGAATAGCGTAAGAAAGAAAAAATAAAATTGTACACACCAATATGTTGATCAAACCAACATTATTGTGTGTATAATCCACTCTGAACATTCAAACACTACTACGCACATACTAATATAGAGAACTCGAATACCCACATGCGCATAACCATATTGACACCCCTAACAGGTTCTGCTTTTCCTGCATGCATAGTTTTTTTTCCTATGCACACAACGAATCCAATCAGTTGTGCACACAGACCACTTTACGTGAGCATAATGCTCCTAGCCTCACTTAGGAAGCTCTTGACCATTTACCAGGACTATATTAACATAAATTACTTATCAAATAACATACTCAGCATGCACAACTACTAAACTGAATAACCACATTACACTTACATGAATAAATTACATCAAACAGAAGAACAATCATTATTCGTATGCAACATCATACCAAAGATAGACCATGAAAAATACAAGTAAATGAACATGTAGTAAATACAAAAGTACATATAGCACTTATATTTTAGAAAATTCACCAACTGCATGTATGACTCAAACGTTACTCCCATCCATAGACACTACTATTCATAATCCTTCAACAATAGGTCACCTTTGATCTGGGGATTGAACTCTACCAGGGAAAAAGGATTCCTAGTGTGAATCTATGCTCTAAACAACAACTGAATCACTTCTTCCAAGGTGCCTACTTTTTCTCCTTCATTCCCCACATGCCTGTCCCACCCCATTAAGTGTTTCGATTCTCTTCTCAACAGTCCTTCGACTGACACACTTCCCTTCTAGGGATTCAACCATAGGTTGGATCAGGAAGTATCAGAGCGTTGCAACTAAGTCTCAGTCCATATTGGAAAAATTCACATCCAATCTCTTAGTCAGAGAGATTTCTCATAGGCTTGACAACCCACCACTTGGACAAACTATGGGCCTGAAAACCCACTTCTTCAATTGTTCCAATTTTTTACCAAGTATAGGGTTAAGAAACTATCATAATTACAACAAAATACACACTTTTCTCCTCTTAACGATGGAGGAAAACATGGACCTTCCACAAATGAGTGATAACCGCTTGAATTATAATAAGGCCAACAATATATATGTGGTGCCTTGAATTTGACACTTCTCACCTTCAAAATTAATTTTAGCCACTTGGTGACTTGTTCCCAATCCCTTGGAAACTTAGGATAAATAATATATCCATAAGGTTACACTTTTTGGAAATGTTATTAAAATATTCCCCCCCTTTTCCATTTTTTAGTGGAGTTATTCCCCCATCTCTTTTCATCTGAGTTAGTTTGTGCAGAATGATGTAATATATTAATAAAATGAGTGTGACATGCTTTACAAGAGGCGCACTTTCCTATTTGTGTTGTGACTCACGAACCCAATAGTTGCACAAGCTCTCCGACTTCAAAACATATACATTCATCTATACACAACAATCATTCTTGCACACTTACTTGTGTGCACGCAACATTGTGGAAAATTTTCACCCTCCTTTTATCCGTAATCCTCATGCACTAGCTCAACTACGCGCAACACTATGGAATGTGCACACCTTTTCTTTGATAGCAATCCTCTAGGATTCCATAGGTGCGTGTAGTACAAAAAATTGGTATCACGGCTCACCAACCTATATGGATCATTACATTGTGCACTATTTAGGTGCACGAACAACCAAAAACTCTCACCAGCCTATATGTGCAACTAAAAATGGAGTTTTGATTAGGCACATTACATTCCCCTCCCCCTTATTTATGCACTTTCCTCAATGCATTATATACACATATACATATATAAATATTCAAACAAAAATAAACAAAGATGAGGATACTCTGCTCGCATTAAATCCTCAGGACCATACCACATCCATTGGACCTTTACCAAATCCAAGGCTCGATTCTGGAGCTACTTGACATTACAATCCAAAATGAAAATCAGTCACACTTGAAAGTCACCTTCTGGCTCCACCTAAATCACATTGCAATAAATGACATGATTAACATCATGTACATACTTATTAAGAAATGACACATGGAAAACATTATGAATACAGAAGGATGCATGCAATGCAAGGATATATGAAACATGAGAAATCCTCTCTAGTATTTTAAATGGTCCAGAATAGCACGTTGCTAACTTAGAACACTTCCCCAACCTCAGGAAACTGCATCTTGATTTTATTTTCAGGAATACATGATGCCCCACTTTAAACTCTCGGTGGGTTCTTCCTTTATGTGAGAAATTTTCTGTCTGTCCTGGGTATCCTTTACATTTTTCCTTATCTTCACAAACTGCTCCTCCATTTCCCAGAGAAAATATATCCCAAATACTGCATAGTCAACTAGGTTATCCCAACTCACAGGCATGAAACTTCCATTGCAAAGAGTCTAAAGGGACTGTTACAAGGTGTGGACATTCACCCGCAAGAAGTTAAGTCTTGCGTAGGAATATGTTGCAAGGAGTGCATAGATTGGATGTTTGAATAAGTGTCAGAGTAACCCCTCTGAGGACTCAAAGGGTTCGAGAGATAAATATCAAGAGAGATAGCGAGGAGGAATCTTGACAGGGAGTGAAATTCTAAAGGTTTCCTGAGTCATCGGCTAAGATCCATCTAGGAGGGAGCGGGATCGTTCCAGTTCGTTGGATATGGGAAAAACGCACGAGTTTTAAGTCTCTGCATGCACATAGGAGTGAGTATTTGTTGAAGTCCTGAAGGACAAAATAGATCCAGGTCATCAGTCGCTAGGGGACACGCATCGAAAGATATGATATTTTAGGGAAAGTTACATCAGAGGATTTCGGGTGTGGAGTGTGACAAACTCCCAAAGTCTCGAATGTCGAAGAATATCACAACCATATGTTGTAGAGAGAATGTGGCAAGAGATATGGAAGTTTGGATTCTTAGCACTCCAAAAGGAAGTCGACTTGGGAAGAGAGAATATGGACCATCAGATCTAGAAGAATCCAATGTCTTTGGGTGGAAGTGCTCCAGGAGAAAGCTAAGGCGAAGAGTTGAAAACTATCGAAGCCTGAATAACCGAAGAATTTTATGGCCATCGATATGTGGAGAGTAAGTGTCAACAGATCATGCACTTCAGGTGAAAGTACTTCAAGAGGAAGCAAGTGCGGAGAGATTTAAACTCCCGAAGCCCATATAGCCAAAGTCAAGCACAATCGTCAATCTACGGGAGGACATGCGTAGACAGATCATGAACTCTGGGTGAAAGCACTCCGAGAGAAAGTGGGTGTGGAAAGGTTGAGACTTAAAAAGGCCAAAGTGTTGAAGTGGAATAGAGCCATTGATTCGAGGTGGACACGTGGCACTTGATCCATAACTTCAGGTACAAAATACTCTGAGGGAAAGAGGAGGTCGAAAGTGCCAAACTCCCAAAGTGTAGAGTCCCAAAGTCTTTTGATCGTTGATCGTGAAGGAGGACAAGGACCATTGAAATGGTCTTGGCTGAAGGCTCGAAAGATGTGAAGCGCCAGGAGGATAAGCCCTAGGTCACATCCCAAGGTCACTTGCAAGGAAGAAGCTAGAGCTTGTTAGTCTGAGATTGGGAATAGGGTGCTAAGAGATAAGGATCCATGGATGATAATCGATTTGAGATCAGGAAATCGACGATGGGGGGGATCATTGTGGGCATAGGAGTCAAAATTAGTGGTCGCGCTATTTCACATCCCACTATTTTTCAGTGTCATTGATCTCGATAGAACAAGAGATCAATGATCATGATTTAAAGGAGCTTTGGGTGAGCACTTTTCTGATTGTGCGGACAGATCTCTGATAAAGGGAGAGCATGTTGTAAAACCACAATTTTTGTGAACCGTCGATCGATGGAAAAATTGGTGATGATCAAATCGTGACCGTGAAAACCCTGAGGGTGATAACAGGGTATGTGTTTGTTCGAGTTTGATACTAGTAAGGTCCTAGAGAGATGATCCATCTCAACAACGTTTAACGATCCTTGACTGGGAGGTTGAGAAACCCCATGAGAGAGTGGGGTGGGGTCTGTGTCAAGTGGTATCATATCTTAAAATAACTCAAAGTTGTACTATGTGTGTGAGAATCAGTCAACAAAATTCCACCTAGGAGATGCGTGGATCCACCTATAACCAATCTCATTGTAGAACGAGAAATGAGAGAATTGTGTGTCAGGTTGGAAGGAATGGAAGCAGTGCAGAGAAGAGAAATTTATGTCGGAGACATCAGTGAGGAAGAAAGTGAAGAGACAAAGGTTGAAGAAGCTACAAGAGGAGATGTTGCCGAAGAAATCTTACTGAAAGTTGTTGTGAATTTGGGAGCTAGAGAAAAAATGGACATCCCAACGTATGAAGGAAATTTAGATACTGAAGAGTTGCTGGATTGGATAATGTCCATGGAAAAGTATTTTAATTATGAATATGTCATTGAGGGCAATAAGGTGAGACATGTTGTCACCAGATTCAAAGGACATGCAACACTGTGGTGGGACGAACTGCAGGCTGATAGATGAAGCAACGATAAGCAAAAGATTGAGAGTTGGGATAGAATTGTAGCCAAGTTGAAGGATAAGTTCATGCCCAATTAATATCAGATAAATATGTTCAGGAGGATGTAGAACTCGAGAAAGAAGGGGATGACAGAGAAAGAGTACACATAATAGTTTTACAAGATGAACATTAGAACTAGACAGAGGGAGAGATATGAAGAGAAAGTTTTCAGGTGCATAAATGGTCTGAGGTATGAAATCTGGGATGAAATCAACATGATGTCAATAAGAACAGTAGAGGAGGCATATCAATATGCACTGAAAGAAGAGGAGAAGTCTTCCAGAAAACAAAGCTAGCGAGGTAGAGGTAGAAGACCAAGTAGAGGTAATGGGGTTGTCCATGATAAGGCACAAAAACCCAATGGTGAGGATGAAAAAACCCACAGTCACTCAGAAAGAGGAGGAATCTCCAGAGGGAGACAACCTGGTGAAAGGAATTATTTTTCCATAGGAAGAGGAGGAAGCAGGGGAGGAGAGATAATATGTTATACCTATGGAAAACCAGGACACAATTCCTTGGAATGTCTCGAGATAAAGAAAGAAAGAGGAAGTGAAGCTCACATTTCAGAAGCATAGAAAAGGAATGTTGAAGCAGAAGGTACAGACGATGGAAAATATTTGATGCTAATGAAGGTTCTCTTGAAGCCAGAATCAAAAGTTGAAAAACCAATGCAGAGGAATAGTTTGTTTAGGACATCTTTCAAGACTAAAGACAAAGTATGCAAGGTAATAATTGGCAGTGGGAGCACTAACAATCTAGTATCCACAGATATGGTGGAGAAATTGGAGCTGCAGAAAACTGCACATCCAAACCCATACAAGGTATCATGGCTGTAGAAAGGACATGAGGTAATGGTGACTAAAAAATGCCTTGTTGAATTTAAAATAAGAGGTTATAGGGATGAAATATTATTTTATGTAATTCCCATGGATATATGTCATGTTTTGTGGGTAAGACCATGGCAGTTTTATATGAATGTCATTCATGATGGGAGAAATAACACTTACACTTTAGAAAAGAATGGTAGGACACACATGTTGTTGCCAATAGAGGAGAAGAAAGTGAAAGAAGAATCCAACACAAGCATAATTCTCATGAGTGGGAAGGAACTCTTGATTGAAGTTAAGAAGGAACGTGAGATGAAGTTTGTTTTGGTGAGGAAACCCACAGTGGTCCTTACAAGTACTTCTATGAATGATTTTCCTTAAGAAGTTTAGGAACTGTTGGAGAATGTTTTTGACCTAGTAGTGGATGATTTTCCTAACTCATTTCCACCTATCATAAGTATCAGCCATCACATTGAACTGATACCAGGAGAAAGTATGATGAACAAAACAACATATAGATTGACACCTCAAGAGAATGAGGAGGTAAAGAAAAAAGTTCAGGAATTATTAGACAGGGATTTTGTCAGAGAAAGATTGAGTCCATGCGTAGTACCGACTGTGTTGAGTCCAAATAAGGATGGAGGATGGAGGATGTGTACAGAATCAACAACCATAAACAAGATCACCATCAGGGATAGATTTCATTTTCCTAGGATGGATGACTTAATGGATTGCTTAAGTGGAGCAATTTTTTTTTCAAAGATAGATTTTAAAAGTGGATATCACCAGATAAGAGTGAGAGAAGTTGATGAGTGGAAGACATCTTTCAAGACAAATGAGGGGTTGCATGAGTGTCTTGTTATGCCATTTGGCTTAAAAAATGCCCAAAGTACTTTTATGAGACTGATGAATGAAGTATTGAAGGATTTCATTGGTAAGTTTGTGATTTTATATCTGGATGATATATTGGTCTTCAGTAAAATTAAAGAAGAGCATTTGAGACATATGACATTAGTGATGAGGAGACTACAACATGAGAAGTTGTTGATAAATCTCAAGAAGTCCTCTTTTATGAAGACATAACTCATTTACTTGGGTTTTGTTATCTCTTCAAATGAATTGAAGATTGATGCCGAGAAGGTCATAGCAATCAAAGAATGACCATCACCAAGGAGTATGTTTGAAGTGAGAATCTTCCATGGATTATCCAGTTTCTATAGGAAGTTCATTAGAAATTTCAGTGGAATTTGTGCACCAATGAATGATATAGTGAAGAAGAGACACAATCCCTTTAAATGGACAGAAGAATTGAGAAAAGTTTCAATATATTGAAGGAGAAGATAAAAAAATGACCAATTCTAGTATTGCCAAATTTTGGGAAAAGATTTCAAGTAAGGTGTGATGCAAGTGGAGTTGCAATTGCAGCAGTTTTGAGCCAAGAAAATAGGAATGTTCCATATTTTAGAGAGAAGTTGAATGAGACTAAGGGGAAATAATCCAAATAATCCAAATAATTTTATGCCATAATTCAAACCTTGAAGAAATGGAGGAACTACTTTGTTCCAACAGAATTTGTCTTATATAGCGACAACCAAGATTTAGAATTCATAACTAGACTGGAGAAGTTAAACAAGAGACATGATAAGTGGATATATTTTATGCAAAATTTCACTTTTCTCATTAAACATATTTCTGGTAATGCTAACAAAGTTTTTGATGCATTGAGAAGGAGATGTCTGATTCTGTGGGAATTTCAGGTTAAGACCTTAGGGTTTGAACACATTACAAATATGTATTGTGATGATCCATATTTTAAACAAGCATATGAAGAATGTGAAAATCATGTGCTCAGAGAAAAAAGCTAGTGGACAGAGTACATGATTCAAGGTGGATTGTTATCTAAATGTTGGCAATTGTGCATACCAAGGTGCTCGATGAGGGAAAATCTATGGAAGGAAAAACACAATGGAGGTCTAGCAGGACATTTCGACCATGACAAGACGTTTGCAAAATTGAAAAGTTCATACTATTGGCCAGGTATGAGACAAAAGATAAAGCATTTTATGAACAAATGTAAGATTTTCCAGTATGCAAAAGGAAAGAAACAGAACAATGGATTGTATCAGCCATTTCCTATTCCAGATAGGCCTTGGGGTGCAATAAGCATACATTTTTTGTTGGAATTGCCAAGAACCCTGAAGGGAAGTGATTCCATATTTATTGTGGTTGATATATTTTCTAATATAGGACACTTTATCCCATTCCAAAAGACGAGTGATGCAACACATGTTGCAAATTGTTTTTTCAAGGAAGTTGTAAGACTTCAGGGATTGTCTAGGAGCATTGTCTCAGAAAGAGACACTAAATTTGTTGGTCATTTATGGAGAACACTATGGAAGAAGTTGCGAAAAAAATTGTCTTTTAGTTCAACATATCATCCTCAGAAAGATGGAAAACTTGAGGTGGTAAATAGGAGTTTAGGAAATTTTCTAAGAAGTTTGGTAACTGAACATCATAGCCAGTGGGATCAAATTCTCTCACAAGCAAAGTTTACATATAATAATTCACCAAATAGAAGTACAGAAAAGAGACCATTCTAGATAGACTATGGGATGATTCCAAGCGAGATATAAGAGTTGAGAGACATGGGACAAAGTCAATTCATAAGTGTTTTAGCAGAAGACTTCACTACAGAAATGCAGAAGCTTCATAATCAGATTAGGGAGAAGTTGCATAACAACAATGCAGAGTATAAACGCAGGGTTGATCAACACAGAAGATAAATTCAATTTGAAGTGGGAGATCAAGTCTTAGCACACTTGAGGAAGGAAAGGTTCCCAAGAGGAACATATAACAAGATGAAGTTGAATAAGATTAGACCATGCAAGATCCTAAGAAAATTTGTTTTAAAAATGATTATGAGATAGAGTTGTTATAGATGTTGGAATGTCACCCATATTCAACATTTCATACACGTGTCCTTATAGGGAAGATGACACAGAGAAATCAGAAAATCAAGAGAAGATTCAATGGGAGAAGCAGATGCTTGTAGCAAAAAGGCCAAAGATGGAGAAGATCGTTGATTAGAGGATTGGGAAGAAGAACAGGAGGAAGACCTACTTTGAATATTTGGTCAAGTGGAAGGGACACCTGATAGAAGATGCCAGTTGGATAAGTGAAGTTGATGCCCAGAAGCATGGAAGGTCATTACAGGATCTCATGGACATGAGTCCATGATTTTTTCTAGTAATAGGAGTATGATGTAGGAGCATCATCAGCCAAAGCCACATGAGATGACAGCACAACACTTAGTGTGCCTTTTGTAAAAATTTTAAATTTTGAAGATGGCGTATCTCAGAGAACTTCTGAGTAAAAGATCAATCATAAAAGTTAATGGGAGGAGGTTGAACGATTGCGTCAAAACCAAAAGAGATCGGATCTTCCTTTAGTAATTGTTTTTGGTGTGGATCTAAACAATTTCCTTAAATTGTTTGTCACAAATGTTTATGTAATAGGACTTAAGTAGTTGTAGAATTTAATTTCGATCAGGTAGGTAGTTGGAGGAAACCCGAGAGGACCACTTGTATAAATATATGCATTATATACCTGAATAAGGTTAGCTACAGAGTAGGATATAGTTGTTACTGAATGTAAGTTGTTTTCAGGCTATAGCCATTTTACATTTGAATGAATATAACAGATGGATATTGATTCAATGCATTGTGTCACTATTGTTTACATTTCTCTCTATTATTTTATGTTTTCATGAATGAATGAGTTATGTTATTGAAAGTATGAGACTTTGAAGCATTCAAATAAGCTTCAATTGTTTTCTTCATTGAGCTCATGCAAGGTTTGCATACAGTCCGCAAGGAGTGTGTTTACAAAGTCTATTTCGACTCAGAAGGTCAGAATAGATAGAGTGAAACTTCCATTGCAAAGAGTGTAAAGGGACTACTGCAAGGTGTTCACAGTTAAAAGAAGTTAAGTCTTGCGTAGGAATCTGTTGCAAGGAGTGCATATATTGGAAGTTAGACTAAGTGTCACAGTAATCCCTCTGAGGAGCCAAGGGGATTGAGAGATAAATATCAAGAGAGATAGCGAGGAGGAATCTTCGCAGGGAGTGAAGTTTTGAAAGTTTCCCAATTCATTGGCTAAGATCCTTCCAGGAGGGAGCGAGATCGCTCTAGGTCATTGGATTTGGGAAAAGTGCACAAGTTTTAAGTCTCTGCATGCACATAGGAGCGAGGATTTGTTGAATTCATGAAGACCGAAATAGATCCAAACTGTCAGTCACCAGGGGACATGCGTCGGTAGATCTGATATTTTGGGGAAAGTTACTTTGGAGGATTTTGGCTACGGAGTGTGACAAACTCTTGAAGTCCCAAAGGCCGAATAAGATCGCAACCGTCCATTGTGGAGAGAACGTGGCAAGAGATACATAGGTTCGGAGGCTTCGCTCTCCGAAAGGAAGTCGACGTGGGTAGAGAGAATCTAGACCATCAGATACAAAAGGATGCATGGTAGAAATCCAACATCTTCTGGTGGAAGTGCTATGGGAGAAAGCAAAGGCGGAGAGTTGAAAAATCCCGAAGCTCGAATAATCGAAGAATTTTGTGGTTGTCGATCTATGGAGAGTAAATGTCAATAGATCATGCACTTTAGGTGGAAGTACTTTGGGAGGAAGCAAGTGTGGAGAGTTTAAAACTCTTGAAGCCCAAAGAGCCAAAGTCAAGCACAATCATTGATCTACGGAAGGAAACATGTCGACAGATCCTGAACTATGGTTGAAAGTGCTCCGAGCCAAAGTGGGTGTGGAAAGGTTGATACTTCAGAAGGCCGAAGTCCCGAAGTGGAATAGAGTCGTTGATTCGAGGTGGGTGCATGGTGCTTGATCCAGAACTTCGGCTATGAAATACTCTGGGGGAAAGCGAAGGTCGAAAGTGCCAAACTCCCAAAGTGCAAAGTCTCGAAGTATATTTCAATCATTGATCGTGAAGGAGGACGAGGACCATTACTCTGGTCCTAAATGAAGGCTCCGAAGTTGTGAAGCGCCAGGAGGATAATCCCTAGGTCACAGCGCAAGGTCGCCTACAAGGAAGGAGCTAGCACCTGTCAGTGTGATTTTGGGAACAGGGTGCTAATAGAGAAGGACCTGTGGATGATCGTCGATATGAGATTGGGAAGTCGATGGTGGGGGGGATAATTGTGGGGAGTGGAGGAAAAATTAGTGGCTGCGCTAGTTCATAGCCCGCTATTTTCCATCTTTGTTGATCTTGACAGAACAAGGGATCAATGATAATGATTTAAAGAATCTTTGCATCAACACTTTTTTGATTGTGGGGACAGATCTCTTTGATAAAGGGCGAGCACATTAGAATCTCGTAATTTCTGTGAACCGTCGATCGACGAACAAATTGGTGATGATCATATCATGACCATGAAAACCCTAAGGGTGATAATATGGCCTATGTGTGTTCAAGTTTGAGACTAGTAAGGTCCCAGGGAGCTGATCCAGCTCAAGAACGTTTAACAATCCTTGATCGGGAAGTCGAGTAGCCTCGTGGGAGAGTAGGGGGGGTCTGTGTCAAGATATCTAAAAAACTGCTTTTTCTGGAATTTAAAACTTGGTTTTCCAAACAAATATTTCAGACCACAATGATATGTTCTTAGTTCAGTTCTTTTACCCATAATATAATGTTGTCACATCTTCAAGGCATGCACTATATCTACCAATTCTAAATCATGAGGGGCATAGATCTTTTCATGTTCTTTCAAATTTCTTGACTTGTAACACACTACATATTCATTCTAACTTAGGACTCCATTGAGTAATTCCTTGCATGCATCCATGCACACAACAAAGTCTTCATCAGGTTCAATAATTCTCAAAATTGGTGCACTTGTCAACAAACTCTTGAAGTGTTGAAATCTCCTTGCACAATCGAGAGTCCATTCAAATCACAAACCTTTCTTTTGCAAGGACATGATTGGATTTGTAATATTTGAGAATCATTCAATAAACCCTTTGTAGTACCATGCCAGTCCCATAAAGGACCTCACTTCTGCGACATTTATTAGTGTTTTCCATTCCTCAGTGGCTTTTATCTTTGTCGGGTCCACAACTATTCCTTCCTATGAAATGATATGACCCAAGTAATGAATCTACTTCTTGTAAAATGAAAACTTTCTCAACTTTGCATAAAGATGATGCTCCCTCAATACCTGCAGCACCATCCTCTTGTGTTTCTCGTGTTCTTCTATAGACTTGGAGTAAATAAGTATTTCATCCATAAATACAATGAAAAACTTATCTAAATAACTTTTGAAAACTCCATTCATTAAACACATGAATACAACTGGAGAATTGAAAAACCCAAATGATACCACTGTAAACTCATAATGAACATACCTTGTTTTGAAGGTAGACTTGTTGATTTCTTTCTCTTTTATTCTCACTTGGTGATATCCAAATCTCAGATCAATATTTGAAAATATCCTTGCACCCCTTAGTTGATAAAAAAGATCATATATCCTTGGAAAATGATACTTTTTCTTTACTATTATTTCTTTCAACTTCCTGAAGTTGATACAAAGTCTCAACGTACCATACTTCTTCTTCACAAATAAAACTAGCACACCACAAGGTGACACTCTTGGTCGTATTTGCCTCTTTTTCAAAAGATCTTCAAGTTGCATTTGTAACTCCTTCATCTTTGGCATACTCATCCTATATGGATTCTTGGATACCGACATTGCTCCAAGCATTATATTTATAGAGAAATACATATATCTTTTCAGTGGCAATGTTGGTATCTCCTTAAAGGCATCCTCAAATTCTTTAAGTATGATGGAGTGTTCAATGCTTGGCACTTTAACCAAAAGTCCCTCCTCCAAGTGCACTTAAAATACTCGACATCCTTTCTTGTAGTGTTTCTTCAATGGAAATGTTGAAAATTCTCTGATAGTCACAAATATTGGAATTCCTTGAATTGATCTTAAATTCCCTTGGTCATCTAAGAAAGTAAATGTTGTATTGTAACAATCTAAAACAAGATTATGTTGATCCAACCATTCCATACCAATGAGGAAATAATATGAGACCAAAGGTAGAATATTCAAATAAGTCTTTGTGTGAAATCCATTCATTTCCATTGGACATGCCTTGACCATCATATTAATTTTCCTTTTTTCTCATGTAGCTAACTGCACCTACCAAGGTTTTCCAAGATTTATTCTTTGCAATTATAATCTTTTGACCATTTGAGGATCTAGATAACTATGAATAGATCCTAAATTAATTAAAAAAGAAATAGGTTGGTCATTAATATTACCTTCCACCTCGATCATGTGCAACTGGAACTTAGCTTGCTTGTTATACAACACTACGTAAATCCTAGGTGGACATATGCCCATGTCTTCAGCTGTCAAAACTTGTCCTACACTGTTCCCAGTCCTCACTTTGTCACCTCTTTGTGGAAATATCTTAACATATTATTTCCATCACAACCCCAACACTTCATTGGGTTCTTCCTTGGACTAGTTTCCATCGCTTCGGTGATTCTTGGATCTTTGGGAGTCAATTGTCCCTGTGCAGTATTTCTAAAAAATGATGTCTTAGTCCCTTGCTTCCTCTATTCCACCTTTCTTTTCATCTTGTCATCCCAAATATTTTGGAGAGTCAATCTTCCCCTCTGCTTATCATAAAGACATTTAGCATGCCTTATTGTTCCTCTAATGTATTAGGGTCATGATAGTGTATCTTCTCACTGATAAATAAGGGTACATCCCACTCATATACCTCTGAACCTTCACTTGATCATCCTTGATGAAAGGAACATCTTTTAGGAATTCTAAAAATCTTCTTTCATACTCGTCAATGGTCATGCCTCCAAGATTGAGTTCAAATAAGTCCTTTGTTTTCTTGTCATAGTACTGTTATTTCAAAATACCTCTTGAACTCCCTCCAAGTAACCTTATTTTCGTCAATGTGTTGCACCTGCACAAACTGATCCCACCACATTGATGCTTTTCCTTTAAGTTGGTAGAAAAAAATTCTCTCTTCTACGTGTGAAAAATACTTATTCAGCTGGAAGTACTTCATCATACCCAACAACAATGTCTCTACATATTCATCTTTATTATTCTCACTATCAAAACTAGGAGGCTTGATCTTATTCATTTCTCCCCATAGCTCATCCACCCCAGTCCTCCTCTTGTTCTTTCTATCAAGATATGGATTCGAGCTATTGTACATTTTCTGTAAATGGTGTTGATTCCTATCAACACTTATTTCTTCTACTCTTTTCTCATCATGAGACCTATGACTTATTGACCTACTTGACTTTGTCTTCTTGTCCATTTTATTTTCGATTTTGTCCAATATTTTCATCAAATTAACATTGAATTCATCATCTTGCTCCTTGGCTTTCATAATCCTTTAGTTATCATATTTATAGTTGTGGATGTATTTTTGTAGTGCTTTTATGGTTTCTACAAAATTTATGTGCTTTTCCTTGGATTATATACTATCAACACCCAAACCGACATACAAATCTCCGAGGTCATCGTCAAGACTGTAAATCCTATGCACATATTCCATGCTCTTTGACCTTCGATATCGATTATGTCCTGTTCTAAAAGTTGATAATTCTACAAAATATCAAGACAACAAGATTTGTTAGATGATTCCATGAAACAACTTCATGAAAACTCTGCACCATCTTGTTAAAACCCTTTATTCTGAATCCTTGGACATTTTTAACATCCCACTTTCTAGTGCGCATACCGCACATCAATACTTTACACGCACCATAGTTTTGAACTATGCACTAGTAGTTTATGTGCATAATAAACTCTGCACTTCGCAACACTAATACTTAAAAAGTAGGATGCCTCAAACATTCTAAGCCCTCATTCAAGAAGTCATTTACAAGGAGTGTAAATGTGTTATCTTATAGTACTGAGTTATTTTGTTTGCACAGTAGGGTGAATTATACTGGCTAAGTGAAAAGAAGAAGAATACATGACGTACAAGAGTCAGGCCTATGGTTACTTTAGATGTTGGATTGATAGTTCTTGTATGTAGTTGTTCCATTTTTAATTGTATTATTTAAATGAGATCTATGAATTTGGTCACACTCCTTTATTTTACATAAAAAAATTCTTCATTTAAATAAAGTTAAGGAAATTTCCTTGGGTTTTCCCAATACTTGTGTGTTGCAGACTCTTTATGTTGTTGAATATTATCATCCCTCGCAATGTATTGTGTTGGTTGAGTCTTGAATAATTGGATAGGTGTTAAATTATTGCTAATATGTTTTAAATGTCATGGTTGGATGTATGCCTACTTTTGAATGAACTTAGTTGAGTAGGAATTAATTGCATTTGACATATTGCAGCTTCAGATGAATTTATGGGTAGGCCTTAACTGAATAGGCATAGTCTAGATGTAATAAGTGTAGGATGACAATCACATAAAAGTTGGTTTTTAAGGGTATTTTATTTTAATTTTATTTTTAAAGTTTATTTTTAATGTTTTTTAAAACTTTAAAATTATTTTGTTTAAAAAAATATAGTGTTAATTTTCTTTTCTTTTTTACAAACTTTTTTTCTTTTTCTTTTTTAGTTTAAATTAGGGGAAAAAATAATTAATAAATATTTTCTCAAGTTTCTTCTAGTTTAGAGTGAGTTTTAGGGTTTTCATTTGGGATGGTATCAATTATCGACGCTATAATTTCAATGAACTAATAATTTCAATTCCAAAATAAAATTGGTGTCACTGGTAACACCACTTTTCGATTTAAGAGTGAGTTTTTTTGAAATGGTCTTGGTTGTCAAGGCTGCAATTTGAATCAAGTCTCAGTTTTAACCACCTGCCTAAAAAATGGTGCTACTAACATAACCACTTTTTGAAACGGGGGTAAAAATAGCCACTAAATACGATCTATAAAAACAAGAACTCTGGGGAGTTGTCATTAAGTTTATAACTTTCATCTTGTTGCAACAAGTAGTCAAGACAGTTTGTCCACATAGAAAAGTGACTTATATTGTTGTTTTAGGAACATTGCAGGATTGAGGTAGAAAGGTGAACCGAGTCTTTGAGACTTGGATCATTTTTTTAGATGTTCCTAGAGAGCCAACCCATTTCTAGGTTTCATCATGGAAAGCATAGAGAAAGATTCATGGAAGACAAGGATGGAATTCATGGACACAGAATTGTAACATTAGGATCAAGAAATATGTGAATTGTACCCAACATGTATGGTGAATCTAGAAAAGACTTGAACATGAACTAATGCTTGTGTTTAAAAACTATGTACATTAACAAACCAACACTACAAAGATAATATTTGGTAGTGGAGGTTTTTACAAAACCTCCTCGAAAAATTTATCCTTTCTCTACTGATAGTGGAGGTTGTTTTAACATAGGAAGATGACAATAAGTATTTGAAAAGGTGTTTTTAATCGGTGCACCTATAAGGAATATACACCTCGGTGCACATATAAACATGTCACCTCAGTGCTTAAATGTTCAAAAGCATTGTCATGTGTTATATAAAAAAAAGAAGCATCGAATAAAGCACCTTGTTTCTATTGAACATTACGAACCATTCCATATCCCTAATCCCAGGCACATCGAGGTAGGGTAAACAATTTTTTTTTTAATACCAAATTGATTTTCATTATTACACCATCGTGTGCTTCCAAACTCTAAAGAAAGCACTGATGCTCACTCTCCTTCCAAGGTTTCTCTGTTTGTAGTGCTGTACAGGGTGTTCGATAGTTGTACTTGTAGATTCCACAGATTCTAATTTTTGGAAACTACCATGAATTTTCATTTCCTCCCAATGGTGCAACCATTCCTCATAGGGACATACGTTTCCAGATAAATTGTTCATGACCTTCCTATTTGCATTTTCATCCAATTAAAATTTGATTTTGGCTTGAAATCTTGCCATTTAAAAAAAAAATTCAAATTCCACACAGTCCACCTAAATGCTTCAATTCACATCAAAGTGGTGTGTCCTATGAGTAAATGAAATGTAAGCGCCACCATTAATTTAAAAAAATAAACATTGCAGTGTGACTTTTGTGACACCTCATTATGGGTGCTTTATAAAAGACAACACACCACTAACCATATCAGTGCTTTGGAAAAACTGGAGCACCGGTGCATTTAATTTAACCAACCGCATTGCTATGATTACATCTCATAAAGTTTAGCATAGTGGTCCATCCATGTTAACCAAGTACACAGGTGTTGTTAAAATGTTTTAACCAAGTGTATGATTTTTTTTGTTTTCAATTGTTATATATACTAGCACAGCCGCTAATTCGCGGTTGGTGAATGCCGAAAGGCGGCTGGCTGTTAAACTTCCTAGCAACCATTGATGATGCCAGCACAGAAATGTGGCCACCTTAATATTTTAATATTTTTTAATCAGGTAGATGTGGCAATAAGTTAGTGAATAACAGCTCGGAAGTTAATGGATGAAATCAAAGCCATTCATTTATTGTGATGACTAAGAATATTCTAGGCATATTTAATCTCGTCCATAGAAAACGTATTAAGAACTAAATACCTATTAAATGTGCCCATTGTCAATAGGTGGATGCCTTTCCGCGTAACAACCAAAAAAATAATCTCAAAATATTTTATTTATGATTAACATTGAAATTCTTTTTCGTTATTAATATTATTTTTTAAATGACATTTGTCAACTCCATATTAAACAATATTAAACATGAAAGAAATTATGGTCTCAGTACTACTAACTATAAAATGTAAAATAATCTTCCCTTCTGAAAAAGAAAGATAAATATATCGTGAAAAAAAATGCTTCCTCTTTCCATAAAACATATAATATAAACTCGTGATAAGTTGTGTAAATTCCTTTGAAGTTTCCTGATCGTAACCATTGAAAACATGGATTCGCATCTAATTAGCATGTTATGTAACGTGAAAAGCATACCGGAACGCGCTTATACTTGACCATGCGACATGCATTCTCAGCATGTTCCATGGCGTAGAGAGATAGTGTAACATGTATTCTTAACCATGTTCCATGACATGGAGAGAGTGCGTATTTAGGAGTAACGGTGATTATTTATTAATGAATAGGTTTCATGGATTTAAATTATGCATATTCAATGACATATAATAATTGCTTTTAAGTAAGCTTTGTAGTCAGATTCTCTTTCTCATATGAGAGAGAAGTGCTATGTGTGCTATGTTGTTCAGAAAAACATCTTTATGTATGAATATGTCTAATTGAATAATAAACAATTGAATAATAAAAACTTAAAGCATTTTTTTTTTGTTCATGCTGCCTTGCTAATTTGGTATTCAGATGTAGGATCTCTGGGTGCAACTCCCTCTACAAGTACCAAGAAATGTGCAAGTGTGGAGTTTTTTTGAGGGTGTTTAATTTGAATGCGTTTTTCGTGTGCTCAGAGCAATTGTGAAGTGAAATCTGAGAGAAGCCGTGGTGAAAGGTTATGGCCGTTACCTGTCCATAAAGCCCATGAATCAGTGGCCAGTTAGTTTGCAGCAGAAAAAATCGATTTCACTGAGAAATCAGTCATAGAAGTTGATGGTCCGTTCATGAGATCGATGGACGTGCATTCAAGCGGATGTTTGATGATCCAAGAAGCAACCAGATAGGGTTTCACACTACCAGACATGAAAGTCGTGAATGGATTGCTTGTAACTACGATGTCAGTGGGTCTGCTGAGTCATCGTTTGTCAACTGTTTTTAAATTTAAAACTCTTGTTTGTGGCGATATTTTCTTCCCTCGACAATCTCGAGGAAATTCACTTGATTATAGAAGATGTGGGCACGACTTTTCTTTTGGGAAAAAGAAGATGTGAACACGATTCTTATTTCTGAAATTGTCTTTTACCAATTTTATAGATGACAGCAGTTTCAAATTCCGGTGAAACTAGTGAGGAGCTGCAACTCTCATGCTGGGGGCATATATATATTGGCTTTATTATGTGCAGGGTTTTACTCTCTTATATATTGTTGGTGCAGCCCACATATTTTATATTAGTTCATTATTGAAAATATTCTGAAAGTTTTGGGAGCATGTGTTTGTGAACCACAAGAACATGGTCACTGGCTTGGTTATGTCTACACTCTTTTAGGGTTTGTGGTTTTTGGAGGATGTGATGACCCAAGAACAACAACTATTGGTTATGTGTACGTGTTGTGTTTTTGTGTGGAAAAGGTTATGACTGAATTATGGTACATTGAGTATGTATATTTGTTTTCCTAGATAATTCGTGAATACAATGGTAGACCATGTACTTCGACATATGGAAGTAAATGTAGAATATACTTCATTCTTAGATAACTAATGAATTGTAAGGTACCAAATATATTATAATAGCTGAAAACATAAATATTGCAGAGAATAACAGTGGAACAACACAAGAGATGAAACCACAACACCAAAATAATACCGTTATTGATAGGAAACAATGTTCTCTTGCCACTTCTAGGGGGAAACCTCCAACAAAGTAATTCTCTATTACAATAATTCTCAATAAAAATCTTCTCATATCCTCAAATCCTATTTATACTAAATCTATCTACCAAAAGACAATCTAGAGGAAGATCTTCTAGAAGCGAAAGCTTCTATTGGCCCTTCTTACAATTGACTTATTCTTCCTTACTACTAGGCCTTATTAATATTGGCCTTTATTACGTGGAAAATATATTATTCTACCTACCTGAGGGGTTAGGGAGGTTAGGTCCCTAGCAGGCCCTCCCCCTTAAAAAACAACCTTGTCCTCAAGGCTTGAGAAGAGGAAATTTCTACAAAATAGTAGTTGGCTCCCAGGTTGCATCTGATGGAATTGTATCTTTCCACAATACTAACACTTCCTTGATGGTGCGCTAATGGAGATGATGCTCACGTTGGTCCAAGACTTCTTGTGACTAAAACCAGATGGAGATTTATTCATCTAACTCAATGAATAATGAAAGAATTCCCATTAACCGTTGTGAATAATGAATAATATACACATGATATACTTTGTATAACTCAATGAGTGCACACTGGAGAAGAAACAATGTGCCATAGTGGTGATCTAGAGTGATCTCGACACACACCAGCAGTTATGGGAGTGAACTGCAACCTAGTCTAGTCTCTCAGGCAATTACGAGAGTGAACTGCCAACTAGTTGAGTTAAATAGTCAACGAGTCTTTAGATAACTGACTGAACAGAGAGTAGTGAGGTGTTAAGTCATGGAGTCAAGGCTAATGCGCGACTCTGGTGATGATACCAAGGCAAGGTCGAATTAGCATGGTGATGATCCCAATGTTTCATGGTGACAAAACCAATGCAACATCTAAACTCAACTCAACTAGTCGAACTGAAGTGTCAACTAAAAGAGAATATTCTCCAGGTGGAATATTCTTCCCTAACATATAGGAGACTGGATAATGACCAATTATGACTAATAAACAAGGAAAAAACATAGGAAAATGATATCCTAGGTGTGTGTGAAGTAACTCCAACACCTCCCATGAACATCACTATGGTGAAAATAAAGAATGGGTCTTGGCAATGAGGCCATGTTAGGTACCCAAATACAAAAGATACACAGAAAATAAAGTGAGGAAAGAGGTAAAGCCTCATGGGAAAAACCCCCCCTCAAGGTACAATGTATGTAAAAAGAAGAACTACAGTTGCTAGGCAATTGTTCCCTTCACTCCAAGATGACTTTGCAGAGAATGAAACTTCTTCTCAATGAAGGTCTTGGTGAAGATGTATGTCGTTTGTTCTGCTGAAGTATAGAATTGCAGGTTGATAATCCCCTCTTTTACTATTTCCCGGATGTAGTGCATGTGGATCTCGATGCGCTTCGTTCACTGCCTATGAATTGGATCTGTGCAGAAATTCAGAGTGCTCTAGTTGTCACACCAGATGACGATTGGTTGATGAAATTGAATGCCCAACTTAGTGAGAAAATGTTGTAGCCACATAGCCTAAATGCTTATGTTAACTAACCCTTTGTACTCTTCCTCGGCTGAAGATAGAGAAATGGAAGCTTGCTTCTTACTCAACCAACAGATAGGCTCGAAACCAAGACTGAGTTAGTAACCACATGTGGACTTGCGATCAATGTTATCACCAGCCCAGTCGGAATTAGTAAACCCGATGAGATATAATGTAGAGTCTGTTGCATAATGAACCCAAAAGGCAATGGTGCCTTGTACGTATCGAAGGATACACTTTGCAACTTTCCAATGTAGCTCATGTGGCTCCTGCATGAACCTGGAAATTGCGCCAACTCCATATGAGAGGTCTGGTCTAGAGTGTGTGAGATACAACAAGCTCCCCATTAGTTGTATGTAAAGTGTGCTATCAACCAATGGAGTCTCCCCGCCATCCTCAATTTTGACTCCTGAAAGGAAAAGAGTCAGAGAAAACTTGCAGTCTATCATGTGAAATCTCTCAAGGAGATCTCGTGCATACTTGTCCTGAGACAATTTGATGCCTAATGCATCTTGACTGATCTTGAGTCCAAGGAAGAAGTGTAGCGGACCCATGTCCATCATGAAAAACCTATCATGTAGAATCATCTTGACTATAGAAATCGCTGAAGTTGAGCACCCGGTGATCAACAAATCATCAACGTACAAAACTAAAAGTAGAAGTGAATCAGTCGTCCTAAGCATGTAGACATTTGGGTATGATTTACAACGTACAATGTGTTAACACCATAAGTCACCTCTGGATTGCAGCAAAGGTAAGATTGATACCCATCAGTTTGTATGTCACAATGAATAAATTTTAGGGTTGGTCTAATGGACGCAGACTTAGAATTATATCGCCTTAACTCAGAAAATTGAGCTAGTATGCACAGGTAGGTGAGGTCTTGATCTAACTTCAATCAGTAATATTGTTATAGTGGTGAGTAGGAAGAAGGACTTGAGAAAGAATGAATAGGTCTTCTATGGACATCCAGGCTTCCAGCAACCTATGGGGAAAAGCTCCAGATACAATATCCTCTTGGATTGAAGAACTTCAGGAAACTGAAAACGTCCTGACAAAACTCCAATCAAACATACATTATATCAATATAACAACAACTCGACTGGATCATCCATGCCTGAGCTCCCAGTATTAGAGGCAAAATAGATGGAAAAGAAGGTTGACTGGTATTAAACAAGAAGTCTAAAATATAGATACATAACTAGAATCCAGAGGCTTTGTTAAAACTTTAAAATATGAGAGCCTAGCTCAACCATTGATCCTAAAAAAATATGAGAATGACTTCTAAATACTCAAATAAAAGCCACAACAACAAGTTCGAGTCATCACATTGAAGGAGTTATGTCTACATGATTCCTGGAAAACTATGTGTGCAATCACTGATCATACATGAACTTCAGTCAGATGCAATCACATTTCAGAACTGGCCTACAAATGAGTTGATTGGCTGACAGTATTTTCCTTGGATTTCCATTTATTATGGAAATGATGTCCAACCACCACCCCTAACTGCTTTAATAACTACTTCATTGGGATTGGGGAAGCCTGAGTCAAATCTGCACCTGAAGAACATGGTGAACTCTGCATTCTACCACCTGGATCTTCTTTGGTGGTTCATGGTGAGATTAGCAAGTAGGCGTGGAGGCTGACGCGATGGCTGGAGAAATCGGCACGAAGAGGTGAATGGACGATGACCAGGCAGGGGAGATTTGGCACGCTCTATGTGGATATGAGACGAGGGGTGGCGATCTGGATAGACATGGCAGAGAGAAGATAATATTGAAAGCGCAAATGAAAGGACGTTGGCGCTGAGTTGTACAGGCACAACGATAGAGTGGCACAAGAATGTGACGTGGAGGTAGAGGGGAGACTGCATTGTAAGGCGCAGTGGGGGCAATCTGCCCAGGTGGAGATGAAAGGGATTACGAGGGGGAAACACATGGTGGGAGATGGTAGGAAGGAATGGGAAAGGATATGACACGGGGGTGAGTGGAGGACAGGTGTCCACTAATAGAAGGTGGAAAGGGAGTGGGAGAGGTGACAGGCAGAGAAGAGATATGGAGTGGGGGATAGATAGCGAAAGGGGTGATGATGGTAAGCGGGAGTGGTAAGTAGTTTAGTTGGAGGGGGGTGGTAGATGGTAAGCGACTTTTGAGCGGGGGGGGATTTTAGGAGGAGGCACCATGACAGTGTGGGGCCCGCATTTGAAAACCACCATATCGGACCCCCCTTGGTTAAAGGTAGAATGTTGAGGGGGGTCTCATATGGATCCTAGGTCGTAGATCGAGGCGCATGGATCTCAACCACACAAATTTATGCGCTTCTTAGAGCGATGCGCTCAGGCTTCGAAAACTTAGGATAAGTGGGATTTTGTGGGTTTTTAGTCTGCTTCTTTCCCTTTTTTTTCCAAAGGGGTCAAGTTCTTAGGAAAACACCCCCCCTTACAAATAAATGTAATAACATTAGGCTCCATGGTGGATGGCTTACTCCCTATGAGATGCCAAGAACTTTTTTGCAGTTTCAGTGCCTTACTGTTGGGTTGGAGTCACTTATTAAAACTGAAACAAAAGAGAATAATATTTACAAGGACATGGGAGCCACTCATGGATCAATTAAATAACTTCTTTAGAAAATGCCCATTTACAGGATCGTTAAAAACTTATCTCAGATATTTTGAAAGGGCCTATCCACAGGGCCTCAAATTTGTTGTGCTTGCCTTTGTCCTGCTTAGGAGCAATTCCCATTTTAGTACCAAATCTCCATGCTGGAAATTCTCCCTTTTCACCTTCTTGTCAAAATCCTGCTTGATCCTTTGTTGGTGGTCATGCAATCTGTCCAGAATTTGTTCCCTTGCCTACTATGCTTCAACCAACTGTAGAATCCTTCTGATCATGTCATTAGGCTCACCTTGGTAGTCTTGAAAAAACATTTCCACATGCAAGGTGACCTGAGAAGCGAGAAATTCTTTAGCCCCATACACAAGTTGAAAAGAAGAGATGCCCAAAGACCATTTTGTTGTCACTCTATCATCCCACAGAGAAAATTTGAGCTTTGAGTCCCATGCTTTCTGGCTATCTTCTAACAATCTTTTAATGATTTTATTTAGGCTTTTGTTAGAGGACTCTGCTATTCCATTTCCCTGGGGGTAGTGTGGAGTAGAATGAATCAATTTGATTTTGAATTTCTCATAGAAATGGATCAATGGTTCAGCCTTAAAGGATGTACCATTGTCAGTGACAATTCTTCTAGGACAACCAAACCTTACTATAATATCTTCCGGGAAACCAATGATCACCTTATGAGAAGCACTCCTTGTTAGGATAGCCTCTATCCACTTGGTGAAATAATCTATGGTAGTTAAAATCCACCCGTGCGAACCACTTGAAGTAGCATGAGTTTCCACAATAAAGTCTAGGCCCCACTATTGAAAGGGTCCTGAAGCCACCATAGGCTTCAATGGCAGAGACTTGAGTTGCCCCTTCTCTGAGAATTTATGACATCTGACACAATCTATGAATTTTGCACAGACGTCGGTGAACATAGTACGCCATAAATACCCAACCCTAGGAATTCTATAGGCCGTGGTCCTCCACATAGACTTCCATGGAACTGAAACATAATGTTTTGGGATTTTTGTGGATATAAACATCTCAGAAGAACTCCCAGAGGGTCTTTCCAATAGAAGACCTGGTCAATAAGGCAATACCTAATTGCTTTGAGTTTTAAATCTCTTACTTTTCTCTTCCCCATTCCATATGGAGGCCTTAATTCTTGCATAAAATATATAATGTCTTTCTACCAGGTGCATTCTACCAATGGAGGGATATCCCAAGGAATGTTATCATGGACCTTAGCCTGCTGATCTTGTGAGCGAGTGTTGATGAAATTAACCCCCAGAGCTTTACAATTAGATTTATCCAATAGCTCGGATAGACCTTGAACTTTAGCTAGCTTGGTGGGTTTTATTTCTAGATCAAATTCAAGGATCTTGGAAATCCACTTTCTCCTTCTCCCGTCTATGTCAGGATGAATGAGAATGTCCTTTACAAAAGCTGAAGGAACATATGAAATGGTTTTTGAATATAAAACAGAGACTCCGAAATTTTTGAGATATTTAACCAAGGCATAGGCATGCTTCTCTATGATGTCATATTTGACCTCTGCATCCCTGAATGCCCTTCTAAAAAATTAAATAGGCTGCTCCAACCCTTCATCATTCTTCTGTGGAAAAACAACTTCCACTATGCCAAATGAAGCAAAAGAGAAAATTAGAAAATCCTTGGAATAATCACGTCTGATAAGCACATGTGCTTCAATCAGTGCCTTCTTGATTTGGTTGAAGGATTCTTTGGACTCAACAGTCCATCTAACTTCATCCCCCTTCCTGAGCATGGCTGTAATATGTTTCACCAATTCGGCAAAATTTGAAACAAACCTTCTAAGAAAAATGATTTTTCCTAGGAAAGACTAGACTTCCTTCTTGGATATGGAAAGTGGAAAGATTTGAATAGCTTCCACTCTGCTCACATCAATCTTGACCCCTTGCGATGATACTATATGTCCCAACCATTTCCCCTCCTTCATGGAAAATAAATATTTCTTAGGATTTACGGAAATACCATACCTTTTTCATTTCAAGAAGACTTTCCTCAGATGACAACAATGCTCTTTATCATATCTAGAAAATATTGTTATATCATCGAGATAGATGACCACAAATTTATCTTTTTCCCCAATGAAGGCTATGTCCATGGCTCTCTGAAAGGTTTCTCGTTCATTCATTAATCCAAAGGGAATTTTGTCATACCTGAATGTGCCCCAAGGAGTGGTGAAGGCGGTCTTTTTTATGTCCTCAGTTAATATAGAGATTTGATTGTAGCCAAAAAATCCATCAATCATGGAAATCCTTGATGCACTAGTTACCCTTTGCAGTATTTGTTCCATCTTTGGCAAGGGGTAGTTGTCCTTCTTTGAGCTCCTGTTCAGGTTCCTGAAATTGACAAAAATTTTGATTTCTCCATTCTTCTTCCTTACTAGGACCAGGTTGGCCACCCATTCAGAATATTCTAGGGGAACAATTATTTGGGCATCCAACAACTTCTTTACCTCTTTCTCCATAACGGGAAGCAACATAGGATTTATCTGTCTTAATTTCTTCCTGAATGGTCTAGCTTCCTCTTTGAATGGGATAATGTGCTCAATGACACTTGTTTCATATGTTCTAAAGTCTGCAACAACTTAGATAGGTACCTTTTGAAGTCTCTATTCTTGACTAGCTGTGAAAGGGGAACAGGGATTCTGATCTTCTGAATTTCATGCTCAAAGTTAAAAGAGGAAGGGGATTCAAAGGACGGTGTCTTTGGGTATTGGTGGGGGATTCTAAGCTTTCTTTTCTTTGTTGTTGTTTGTTGCATATTTAGCAGGCTTCTCTGATATGGAAGGTTGATCAGGGATGTCAAACCTCCCTTCTTTCTTCTTAGATTGGAGGTTGTATTTACTGGGTTCATGATTTTCCTTCTCCCCCTTACTCAGATCATTTATTTGGCTATCTACGAGGGATTCCTCATATGAAGATTGAGTTAAATGAGGAAATGGCGAGGAGTCTTCGATACAATGAATTTCAGGGTCAAGCTCCTCTTCCTCCCTTTCCCCATCAATAACAAGGTTTTTTTGAAGAGGAGTCTGGATTTTCTGATCATTTCTATCTTTGTCCCTTTGTTCCGTTGGCATAATCTAAGGAGCATTGTTGTCTGGCCTCCTGAAGTTGCCTCTGTTATCAACATTTTGAGGATTTTTGTATGTCGCCTTCCCCTCTACTTCCAATTTTTCCATTCTAGTTGAAAGTGATTTTAGTAACTTGGTTACTTCATCCATTTGAGGGGGGGAAATAGAGGAACCGGATGTGGAGGCTTCAGGTCTCTTTCTTGGTATGTCTCTATCAGCCTTATTCCTGAGTCGGTTGGTTTCCAATACATTAGACTCTACTTCCAAGGTTGCATATTGCATGTGATCCAATGAAGTATCTCTTCTCTCTCTTAACAGGAGGCAAAAATCGAGATCAAAAGCACTAGCATAAGTGATTTTGGCGGAGGCTTATGTGGGTTTTATCCCAACATGGATCTTATTGTACATGTTATTAAATCTTTTGGAGAAATCAGAGATAGATTTCCCCTATTTTCTCTTCAGGGACCCAAACTCTGTGATATAATACATAAAATCTTTTTTATCCCCCCACTACCTCAAGAAGACATCATCTAGAGCTTCAATACCTGCAATAGATCCAGTGGTCAAACCTCTAAACCATTTTCTAATCTCACCATCAAGGCTCTGGACAAAGACTCTGATCCAGACATCTTCATTTTCAATATTTAGATTGTCTGCATAAATGTAAAAGGCAACAAGGTTCTCTTTAGCAGTTATGTCCTCTTCTCCAGTGAACTTAGGCATATAATACAGGTAATATTGAGCAGGGAGAGCATCCATGGGATGAGGTAAGACTAGAGGGGCATATCTTGTAGCCACTATGGAATCCAACATGTTTCTAGGGGGATTAGCACTTGCCATAGGGATGGTAGGTGGAGGAGAACTACAAGGGGAAGGGGTTCGAACAGGGGAGACTAGAACTAAGCGTCCGAGCAGAAAAGGAGACAACAAAGGATTTGAAGGAAAGGCTACAAGGCTTGGGGGAACAAAGGTTTCCCTTTCTGCAAAATCAGTAACTCTAACAGGAGGAGGAGTGGTAAAGCCCAGGGTAGGAAAATATTCTGAGGTGTTGGTTCTAAACCACGGTAAAATTTCAGGAGAGAGAGGGGTGACAAGGCTTTTTCCCTCCAATCCCAGGCCAGGAGGAGAAAACTCAACAAGAACACTCCCAAAATTTGAAGTTTGGGGAACTCCAACAGAAGGTATAACAGGAGAATGAGAAGCAAAAATTGGAGTTTCTATAGAAGGACCTTGAAAATCATGAAAAATACCTGGTTCCATAGTAGAGGTACCTTCATGAAGGGACTTTCCCTTTCTAATAATTTTCTCTGGGTCAGCTTCAAGTGTCGCTAAAGGTAGTTGTGGAGTAGACCTCGTGTGTCTCCCTCTAGAAGATATTGATGAAACAGTGGAGTTTCCAGTCGATCCACACCAATGGAGTCAACACAGTGGAGTCGCCAAGTGCATAGTTGCAATATTTTATGTACTAAGTTCTTATGCACCTTCAGAACCAATAATATGTTTCGTTCAATCCCAGGGAAAATATTCAATTTCGTCCCTAACAATGGTGCCATAAATGTTAGCAGCATAAGTCACCTCTAGATTGCAGCAGAGGTAAGTCTGATACCCATCAGTTTGTACATCACAATGAATAAATTTAAGGGGTTCTCTAATGGATGTAGACTCAGAATTGTATCACTTTAACTGAGAAAAATAGGCTAGTATGCATAGGTAGGTGAGGTCTCGATCTAAATTAAGTCAGTAAGCTTGGTATAGTGGTGAGTAGGAAGAAGGACTTGAGAAAGAATGAATAGGTCTATTATGGACATACGGTCTTCCAACAACCTATGGGGAAAAGCTCCATATACAAGTTCCTCTTGGATCGAAGAAATTCAGGAAACTGAAAATGTCGTGGCACCACTGCAATTAAACATACTTTACATCACTATCACAACAACTTGACTAGATCATCCATGCCTGAGCTCCCAGTATCAGAGGAAAATTAGATGGAAAAGAAGGATAATTGTTATTAAACAAGAAGTGTCAAATACAGATACATAACTAGAACCCAGAGGCTTTATTAAAACTTTAAAATATGGTATCTTAGCTCAACCATCGACCCTAAAAAAATATGAGACTGACTCCTAAATACTCAAAGAAAAACCACAATAGCAAGTTCGAGTCATCGCATTGAAGGTGTTACTTCTACATGCTTCCTGGAAAACTGTGCATGCAGTCTATGATTAGACGTTAACTTCAGTCAGATGCAATCACATTTTAGAATTGGCCTCCAAATGAGTTGATTGTCTGACAATATTTTCCTGGGCTTTCCATTTATGGTGGAAACAATGTCCAACCACCACCAACTTCTTTAATAACTGCTTCATTGGGATTGGGGAGGCCTAAGCCAACTCTGAACTTGAAGGACATGGCGAGATCTGCATTATACCACCTGGATATGATTTGGGAGTTCATAGTGATATTAATGGGCATGCGTGGAGGCTAATGAGATGGATGGAGAAATCGACAGGAAGTGGTGAATGGACAGTGACCAGGCGGGGAAGATTTGGCACACTTGATGTGGAGATGAGACGAAGGGTGGCCATGTGGATAGATGTGGCTGAGGGAAGATAATAGGGAAAGTGAAAACGAAAGGAAGTTGGCACTGATTTGTAAAGGCACAATGATAGAGTGGCATGAGGACGTGACATGGAGGCAGAGGGGGGACTGTGGTGGTAGGCGTAGTGGGGGAAATCTTCACAGTTGGAGGTGAAAGGGAGTACGAGGAGGGAACACATGGTGGGAGATGGTAGGTGGGAGTGGGAAAGGATATGTTGTGGGTGTGAGCGGAGGACAGGTGTGTGCTAATATAAGGTGGAAAGGGAGCACCAGAGGTGACAAGCAAAGGAGAGAGATGGAGTGAGGGACAGATGGGGAAAGGAGCGACGATGTTAAGCGAGAGTGGTAAGTGGTCTAGTCGGAGGGGGGTTAGATGACAAGAAGATTTGAGTGGGGAGGGGGGGTGGGTATGATGTCCGGAGGAGGTGCCACATCAGTGGGGGGCCGACATTTGAAAACCACCATATCTGATCCCCCTTAGTTAAAGTAAGAATGTTGAGGGGGGTTTGATATGGATCTTGTGCCATAGATCTAGGGGCATGGATCTTAGCCACCCAAATTTACGCGTTGCTTAGAACGACGTGCTCAAGATCCAAAAACTTAGGATATGTGGGATTTTGTGGGGTTTTAGCCCGATTCTTGCCCTTTTTTTGCCAAAGAGGTCAATTTATTAGGAAAACACCCCCCCTTACAAATAAATGTGATAACACAAAGTTTTGTGACAACATGTAGGATTCCATCATGGAATACCATGCCCTCAGATCCTGCTTGACGCCATAAAGAGACTTCTTGAATAGACTGACCAAATATGAGTCCTGCATAAATCCCTAGGACTGCTCCATGTAGATCTCCTCAGAGAGATCACCATGAAGAAATGAATTCTTCACGTCCATCTGATGGAATTCCTATCCCTTGGTTGTTGCAATGGAAAGTGCCAATCATATTGAATCCATATTCGGTACTAGAGTGAAGGTCTCATCATAGTCAATATTGGCAACAATCCTGGCTTTGTATTTTATGATCTGTTCATCCTCTGTGCTCTTGGTCTTGTAGACACATCTGCATATGACAAGTTTCCTCCCATAAGGAAGGGTAACCACATCCCAAGTCTGGTTCTCGAGGAGGGATTTGTACTCCTCCTGCATGGCAGATTCCCAAAAGGGATTTCCAATAGCCTCACCATAAGACTTTGGATCTTAAGACTTAACCAAGAAAATATGTCTGTAGGGAAATGGTTTAGTGGAAGTGATTGCAATAGGAGGCTCCTCAAAATCAGATCGAGTCCTCCTAGTATTGGTTGGATCAACAACAATATCCCATGCAGCCTGAGGAGTAGTCTGTGCCAACTTGGGCCTCTGCTGTAGATTTGTAACTACATCTGGATGCTTTGACTCTACATCCAATTGTACTGACTCTGAATCTGAATCATCTGAGTCCTCTAAGTCAGAACTCTCGTCTAAAGAAGATTTGGCATGTGCATGCTCATCATCTCGGACAGGTGGAAGAGTGAAGGTGTCTGCATGCGACTACTGAGGTACATGAGAGACACTTTCCTCGAATTGGACACTACGCTCAATGATGATCCAATCTGAGGAAAGATAAATGAGTCGATATCCTTTCACAATGTTGGGGTATCCAACAAAAATGAACTTAGTGCTCTATGGATCAAGTGCCTTCATCTTTTCAGAGGGAATCTGGGCCCATGCACATGAACCAAATATGCGAAAGTGGGTTACTTCTAGTTTGAGACCGCTCTAAGCCTCGTAAGGGGTATTATCGTTGACATATCTATGGGGAGATCTATTTTGGATGTATGCTGCACAATTAAGTGCTTCAGCCCATATTATCTATGTTAGTAACTTTGCATGCAACATGCAAGATGCCATCTTCTTTAGAGATCTGTTTTTCCACTCAACAACTCTGTTTTGGTGCGAAGTACATGGAACTATGTGTTGCAACTGAATCCTTGCATCATGGAAATGATTGTGGATCTCATGATTCACATACTCTCCCCCATTATCAGTTCGAAGGACTTTGATCTTCTTTCTAGACTGTGTCTCAACCAAGGCTTTGAAATCTTTGAGGTGTTGAAAGACCTTGAATTTTTTCCTAAGAAAGTAGATCCAAATAAAACGTGAGAAATCATCAAAAAAAATGAGAACAAACCTCACTTTGATGATGGATGGATGTGGAAAGGGACCCAGAAGGTCACTGTGAATCATATCTAAAGGTGCAGAAGCTCACTAAGACTTTCCCTTGTCGAATTTCTCTTGAGGGTGTTTTCGGAGAACACATCCTTCACATACTCCCTCGGAGAAATGGATGACTGATAGACCATCATCTAATATGTCCTTTCTAATATGTTGCATGTATCTAAAATTAAAATGTACAAACCTTTCATGCCATATCCTACTACTTTCTTCAACATGAGTAAGCAGTAAAGCAGAATCAGGTTCATTGAATTCAGAAAATGTATACAATCTAGACTGATGATTTACCTCACCAGTAACAACCCTTGAGTTGGTTTGCATGTCGTATATTTCCATGGAATTTGGTGTGAATATGACTTTATTTCTGGTTCCATAATTCATCATCTATTACATGAAGAGAAGGTTGACATAAGTTTTGGGAACATGCAACACATTCTCGAAGATTCCATTGGTGAGTTCAATCCTTCCTTTGTCGGTGACTTCGACAGAAGAGTTGTTCCCCATCAGAATAGGAGGACCTTTGCATGCGTCAAATGAAGAATTGGCTTCTTCTAAGGAAACCATGTGATGTGATTCTACTGAATCTATGATCCAAGCATTGGGAGAGGAGTTGATTGCAATCAATGCATGCCTAGAATTGACTTTCTTTGAATTCAGATCTTCTGGCTACTTCTTCTTTGCACCCTTTGGGATGTGATATCCAACGTTGCTTTTCTGAATTATTTGAGACATCAGATCTATTTTATTTTTCATGCATGTGGATTCTGAATGTAATCCTTTGTGACAGTACGTGCATTTCTCCCCTTGTCTTCCATTTTCCCCTTTGGATCCAGAGGCATCGATGAAGGGTTTTGTGTACCCTTCCTTCTTCGGATCTGCATGAGATTTATGTTTATATTTATCTTTAGATTTATGATATTTGTGGCTGCCATCATGCATAGTGAGTGCATGTGCCCTTGGGCCTTTGATTGTGCCCATGTTTATGAGATTGGTTTTCTCTTGTGTCAGGGATTCAATAAAGTCCTCAAGAGAAGGCATCTTCTAGGTGGCTCAAGAGGAAAACATGATAGTATGGAATGTAGATATGAATACAAATAATTCAGGACCAATCTTGGAGATAATGGTGAGAACCATTTGTTTCTCCTCCTTTGATTTATCAACCTACAAGCTTTGAGTTGAGACAATAAATCCTTGAATTTTGTAAAGAAATCTTCGATATTTTAAAATCTTTTTGGATGCAATGTGAGCATATCCACCTCTAGCATGTGTCCCCTCATCTCATTCTGTTTTCCAAATAGCCCTTCCAAGGTGGTTTAGGCTTCATTGGGAGTCTTCCAGGAAGATATATGAAAAAGGAGATTGGGAGAAGTAAGACTGCAAATTGTTCCGAGTGCCTCATCCATGCGATTTAAGTATTGGATTTTTATATGGCTGATGTCGGTTATGTATCTGTATTCAAGTTTAACCTATACAACCCTCTAGTTAGAATATGTATGTTTATTTTCTCCTTCCATGAAAAATAGTTGTAAGGTTTAAGAATGAATTCTTTTTGGAATTCCATCTTTCTGTTGTCTTCAATATTTTATACCTGGAAACAATTTTGGTGTATCTTTTGCTTAGCATTCTATCCCCTCTGATACCATGTAAATGTGTTGAACCTACACATAATATATCTAGCTAAACAATAATACACACATTTGCATATAGAATGGAAGAAAGAAGAAGAATGCTAGAAAGAATGAAAGAATTCTCATTAACCATTGTGAGTAATGAATAATTTACACATGATATACTTTGTACAAATCAATGAGTGCACACTGGATGAGAAAAAATGTTCCATAGTGGTTTTCTATAGTGATTTGGACACACACTAGCAATTACGGGAGTAAAATGCCACCTATTCTAGTCTCTCAGGCAGTTACGGAAGTGAATTGCCACCTTGTTGAGTTAACTAGTCAAGTAGTCTTCAGTTAACTGACTAAAAAAAGAGTAGTGAGGAGTTAACTTAGGGAATCAAGGTTAATACACCACTCTGGTGATAATACCAATTCAAGGTCGAATTAGCATGGTGATGATCCCAATGTTTCATGGTGATAAAACCAATGCATCATCTAATCTCAACTCAACTAGTCAAACTGAAGTGTCAACTGAAAGATAATATTCTCCAGATGGAATATTCCCCCTTAAAATATAGGAGACTTGATAATGACTAATTATTACAAATAAACAAGGAAAACCCTTAGGAAAAATAAATCCTAGGTGTGTGTGAAGTAACTCCAACACATGTATGAGAGAACTGAAGGTGGATTTTGTCCATATATTGCTTCAAAAGGACCTATGTGAGTCATTGTAAGGTAAGAAGTGTTGTACCACCATTCAACCAATGCTAACCATTGATCCTACTGATTTTGTCGTTTAGATTAAAAACACCTCAAATATGTTTCCAAACACTTGTTGACAACTTCAATTTGACCATCAGTCTTGGGATGATAGGTGTTTTTTAGATGTAATTGGGTGCCCTATAGCCTGAATAGTTCTTGCCAAAAATTGCTGGTGAAAGTGGGATCTCGATGATAAAAAAATAGAATTAGGCATGCCATGAATATTGAAGACATGATCCATGAAAATTTGAGCCACAATGAAGGTGGTAAATGGGTGTTGAAGAGCACATAAATGAGCATACGTGAAAAGACGGTCAACTACCACCATGATGAATAACTTATTGCCCAATTTAGTTAATCCAACAATGAAATCCATAGAGACATCCCTCCAAATAGTGGGTGGAATCAGAAGCGGTTGTAGTGTTCTAGGAGCTTTGACTATTTCTCCCTTGTTTGGTTGACAAAACATCACATTCTGCCACAAAAATGTGAATGTCTTATTTCATACCGAGTCATAGGTTTTGGTAAACCCTAAGTGCGCAACTGTGGGAGTAGCATGAAGCCCAGAAAGCACCGTGGATTTAGTTGTGACTGTTTACTTAAATACATACAAGATTTTTAGTGAAGCTCATCATTGTGCCAAGACTACCATGGGGAGACTGGAGATATGGCTTGCAATTATTGGATTAGATGTGAAATTTTGGGATCTTGTAGCCATTTTCGGAAAATAGTTGGGAGGAAATATCGTACAATGAAGGAGAGGGAAAAAAGGGACCCTTCATATCATATTTTCTTAAAGAGTGTCAACAACCACATTGTATTTTTCTTTCTTGTAAATGATCTTATAATCATATCCAAATAGCTTAGTCACCCATTTTTTTTGCTCTGAGGATGAAGGATGTTGCTCCATAAAATATTTGAGGCTTTGATGTTTTGTCTTAATTTGGAAGCATTTCCCTAATAGATAAGGGCGTCAGAGGTCCACTGCATGCAGAATAGACAACATTTCCTTTTCTTCTATTGATTGTCCCAAATGTCACTCTCATAGTTGTTTTATGGTAAAGGCCAAAGGCCGACCATATTTCATAAGTACTTCTCCAATTACTTTCCTGGAAGCATCATATTCCAGGACAAATGTCTTTGTGAAGTTAGGAAGGGACAAAATAAGAGTGGTGCACATAGCCCCTTTCAAGGCTTGAAAGGCCTGTTCGGTTGTGGGATTCCAAGTGAAAGACTTCTTATTAAGGAGAGCATTGAGAGGCACTGCAATATTTCCGTTATTCTTAACAAACTTGCGATAATAGCTTGTTAGGACTATAAATCCACACAATCTTTGGCCAATCCTGCATAGCTTCAATCTTCTCAGGATCCACCCTGACACCTGCCTTGCCACCAATATGACCCAAGTGCTTTACTTACGAGGCTCCAAAAACACATTTATATTGTTTGAGGAAACGTTGGTGTTGAAAGAGTAGATGAAGAACTCGATGAACATGAGTAATATGGGGTGTCCAGGTCTTACTATAGAAGAGAACATCATCAAATAAAAGTAATAAAATTTAATGACAAAGAAAAGGACGAAAGACATGACTCATGGGGCTTTGGAAAGTAGAGGGAGCATTACACAAGACAAAGGGCATGAACAATAACTCATAGTGGCCCTCATCAGTGTGAAACGCAGTCTTAGAGATTTTAAATTCTTTCATACGAATTTGGTGGTAGTCAGAATGAAGATCAAGTTTAGTAAAGAATTGGTCACCACTTAATTTATCCAAGATATCATCAATGACATGAATGTAAAATTTGTCTTTGATGGGGAGTTTGTTGAGGGCGTGAAATTCAAAATACATGTGCAAAGATCCTTCTTTTTTAGGTACCATGACCACACGATAAGTATAAGGGATAGTGCTAGAACGGATAATTCCCATGACAAGTAATTCTTTATAAATGATCTCAATTTCATTTTTCTATGCAAAGGGACAATGATAGGGAAAAACATTGGGAGGAAGGATACCGGGGAATAGGGGAATGGAATGATCATGAAAACCACAAGAACAAGGAAGTCCCTAGGGAGTGGAAAAAATAGCTTGATGTTTGGAGAGGATGGATTGGAGGTGAGGAGGAATAGAGGGTGTCTCAATGGCATGAATGGAATGGAGTTTTGTAATAATGTCAGAATGACCTTTCTTGACGAGTGTTTCTATGTGGTGGGAACTGATACTCTTAGGGGAACTTGCTGTGATGAATTGGAAATTATATTGTTGTCCCTCCTAGTTTTATTGCATGGTTAATTCCTTAAAATCCATGAGAATGGGGCCTACAGTCCGTAGCCATTCAACACCCAACACAATGTCACAACCTCCCATATTGATAGAAAACATATGATATATCATGTCATACTAACCAATTTGGAGACACATGTTTTCACAACACCCCCCACATTTCATGGAACCGCCACTGGAAATCATGATTTGAAAGTTGTTGACTGTTCGGATATAGAAATTAGTTTCTTAGGCAATATGGCCACGAACAAAATTATGGGTGCTTCCATTTTCCACTAGATTGATGACATTCCAATGCCTAATGTAACCAATTAGCTTGAGGGTTTGGGGAGAAGAGAATCTAGTGAGAACATTCAGATAAATGAATGGTTCAACTTCAGGAGTCTCATAAGGCTGAGTCATGTAAGTAGGTTCTGGTGATTCAACCACAGGGGGAGACTGAACATCTTCTTCAAAAAAATCCTCAGAGATGGCCATAAAAATATTTTTTTCATGACACTTTTGTCCAAGAAAATATTTGTCATCACAATTATAACAAAGTCCCTTGAGTTGGTGTTCATCCATTTCTGCCTGGGTCAATTTCTGGATCTTTAGTGGAGTGGAAGGAGGAGTGGGAGTGACTATTTTAGGGTGAGGAATGAAGGAGGTTTTTCTGGTTTGAGAAGAGACAACCTTTTTTTCTTCCTTATCTCTTTTAGTAGCTTCCACCCAACTTTGAGGGTGATCCATGAGGACGTGGGCACGGATCTCATCCTTGAGGCCATTGATAAAGAATTCTTGGAAAAAAGCATCATACATGCCTTCTGTGCAAAAATCCAATCACTCAAAAGAATTATGAAGTCTTCCACTGTGCCAGATTGTTTCAAATTTGTCAAACAACCTAAATGGTTAGTTTTAGTGTCAAAACGTTCATCAAGTTCTGCAACAAATTGTGTCCAAGCCAGATACCCTTGGCTATTAATTTTTCCCCATTTCCACCATTGCCAACATTCCAGATCTAGATGTAGAACACTTTAATATCCTTAGGCAGAGCCTCGATTATAATTATGAATTGTAAACATATTTGATAGGTTGGGTGAGATGATTTATAATAAGTTAGGAGGCTTATGTGGTTATTAGGCCAGAGATCCTAGATGCGAAGGCTAACGAGCCTACTATTGTATATGTGTAAATGCACATATATTTAATATAATTACATCGTTGTGTGTAGACTGACCACGAAGAAAAATTTATGGGGGACTAAGCTCCACTAGGTAGGGTGAGGGAGGGGGCTAAGTGTCTAGGCCTAGACTCTAAGCTAGAGGGCTTACCTCTAAGGGAATAATATTTAATTATTATAATTTCCTAAAGGCTAAGGTGGACATGAACAGTGTTGTCCTAAGTTTCTAGGAAAGGGAACAAGTGTCAAGTGGAATGCATGCGGCTGCAAGAAGACATGTGTCAACCTAGGGACATGTAGTGAGAGTCAGGAAAGCCAAAACTGTTAGGGATTCACTTTCCATTCAGGGTTTCTCCCCATCCTAGCGATGGGAAACCAGTATGGAGTATCCTCATGACCCTTACGATTTTCTAGAAGTCTGTCACCCTTCCCAAAATTCACCAGGGATTCATGTATTGAGCCATTTCGCCTTCATCATCGCCTTTGTATCTAGTACATAGCTTCAGAACCTACGGGGATATTGGAGTTATCCGGTGTGTATATTGTGAAGTCTGTGCACCCTGTAATTGTATGAGTCGTGTTGTGTCATAACTGTTGGTTGTTGCAGCCCACGTAGTTCCTTGAATGAGTGTGGATTGCTACCATCTTTTGTTCCTTACTAATCTTTGTTGTTGTCATCACATTGATGGAATTGAGTTGAAGTTGGTTGAAGAAGCGGCTTGTTAGGCCCAAGGTTGAAGAGGCATCTTGTTAGGCCTATGAGCTACTCTCTCTAGGTGAGAGAGTGTGTTGAGGAAGTGATTTCTCCTAGAGGGAGTCTCATAGCTGCTACAAAGCTATGAGAATTCTGGTCTGGCATGTTGTTGAAGCCTCGGAAGGGAGGTGGAGCAATCATTGGACTGTGTTATAGTGGAGGTGTATACTCCTGGGGTGGGACATTCATGTGGGGAATGAGATTCTATGGGCAGTGGACATAAGTGGATCCTGGGAGAGAATCCTTCGTCTTAAAATGTATGACTTTTTGTTGTTGACATCACCTGTATTTATTTGACATAAAAACTAATTTGAAGAAGTGGGTTGTCATGCCTATGAGAAACTCTCCCAGGTGAGAGAGTATGTTGGGAAGTGAGTTCTTCTGGAAGGGAGTTCCATAGCAGCTACAATATTCTGAGACTTCCGGTCTAGCCTTTTGTTGAAGCCCAAGGTAAGGGAGGTGTAGTAGTCTATGGACTTGTATTAGTGAATGTGTACCCTCATGTGGTGAAGCAGGTGTGTGGGGAATGAGGGTCTATGGGTCATGGGTGTAAGTGGCTTCTGGGATAAAAGATCCTTCCTTTTGTTTTGTGAAACTTCCTTGTTTTCCTTGCCAAGCCTATAATTCCATTTCTCGGTGGAGTTTAGTCCCACCTTGGGGGTGACCCACTACTGAGTGTGATGAGAAATGTGGTCTAAGGCTGGGAGGTTCGTGGAAGGTATGCATGCAGTTGATGGTCTTATAATAAAATATAAGTACGACTTCTATGTTCATTTACATGCTGTGTAATGGTACATATGTTCTAATTGATGAGTATTGCCTGTGTATGTTGTATATGGTACATGTGTAGGATTACTGTTATTTCCGCAGTAATATGTTATATATATGTAGAATATTCATTCTATGTTTATTTGGATGTGTATGTTTTTCCACAAGTATCTTTGTGTGGCATAGCCCAGTAGTTTAAGGATGGAGTTGTCACAGATCAGAGTACAGAAAAAGAGTTGCAGGAGTGATGTTGCTCACTCTATTGGAGGGGGGGGAACACATGGAGGGATATGGTAGGAAAAAGAAGATGTGAACACGATTCTTATTTATGAAAGTGTCTTTTACTAATTTTTATATATGAGAGCAATTTCAAATTCCTGTGAAACTAGTGACGAGATGCCACTTTCATGCTGGGGGTATATATATATATATATATATATATATATATATATTGAGTTTATTATGTGCAGGGTTTTACATTAGCTCTTACATATTTTTGGTGCAGCTCACATATTTTATATTAGATAATTATTAAAAGTATTTTGAAATTTTTGGGAGCTTGTATTTGTGAACCACAACAACATGGTCACTCATACATATTTTTGGTGCAGCTCACATATTTTATATTAGATAATTATTGAAAATATTGTGAAAGTTTTGGGAGCTTGTATTTGTGAACCACAAGAACATGGTCACTGGATTGTCTTGGCTATGTCTACAGTACGGTTTGTGTTTCTTGGAGGATGTAATGACCCAAGAAAAACAACTAGTGGTTATGTGTACATGTTGTGTTTTTGTGTGGAAAAGGTTATGACGAAATTATGGTACATTGAGTATCTATATTTGTTTTCCTAGATAACTTGTGAATACAATGGTAGACCATGTACTTCGACATATGGAAGTAAATGTAGAATAGAATTCATTTTTATATAACTAATGAATTGTAAGGTACCAAATCTATTATAATATCCAAAAACAGAAATATTGCAGAGAATAACAGCGGAACAACACAATAGATGAAACCACAACACCAAAATAATACCTTTATTGATAGGAAACAATGTTCTCTTGCTTGTTCGAGGGGAAAACCTCCAACAAAGTAACTCTCTATTACAATAATTCTCAATAAAAATATTTTGATACCCTCAAATCCTATTTATACTAAATCTATCTACCAAAAGAACAATCTAGAGGAAGATCTTCTAGAAGCAGAAGCTTCTATTGGGTCTTCTTACAATTGACTTATTCTTCCTTATTACTAGGCCTTATTAATATTGGCCTTTATTACATGGAAAATATATTATTCTACCTACGTGAGGGGTTAGGGAGGTTAGGTCCCTAGCATGCCCCCCCCTCTTAAAAAACAACCTTGTCCTCAAGGCTTGAGAAGAGGAAATTGCTACAAAATGGTAGTTGGCTCCTAGGTCTGATGGAGTTGTATCTTTCCACAGTACTAACACTTATTTGATTGTGAGATAATGGAGATGATGCTCACGTTGGTCTAAGACTTCTTGTGGCTATAACCAGATGGAGCATTCTTCCTCCAACTCAGGAAGGTTGGTTTGAGTTTGGCACTTAGTTCCAATCACCTTCTTTAAGCTTGAGACATGAAAAAAATGATGGATCTTAGAATGACTGGGAAAAGCTAACTCATAGGAGACCTATCCCACATGCTTGGGAACTGTATAAGGACCATATAATTTGGGTGCCAATTTCTGACAATGTTCATCCTTCAATGAAGTCTTCTTATAAGGTTGTAGTTTAAGAAACAACTGGTCTCCTTCAGGAAAGTGACGTTCGGAATGACCTTGATCTGCTTGTTGCTTCATGTGATTTTGAGCCATGAACAAATTTTATTTGAGGGTACGGAGAATAACCTCACAAACTGTAGGATTTTGGTCAACTGACGGGACCTTAGAGACAACGAGCATGTAAGAGAGAATTGAAGGTGGTTTTTTTCCATATACTGCTTCAAAAGGAGCCATGCGAGTCATTGTAAGGTAAGAAGTTTTGTACCACCATTCAACCAATGGTAACCATTGAGCCCATTGATTTTGTTGTTTAGATGAAAAACACCTCAAATATGTTTGAAAACACTTGTTGACAACTTCAATTTGACTATCCGTCTGCGAATGATAGGCTTCTTTGATATGTAATTGGGTGCCCTACAGCTTGAACAGTTCTTTCCAAAAATTGTTGGTGAAAGTGGCATGTCGATCATAAACAATAGAATGAGGCATGCCACGAAGCTGGAAGACATGATCCATGAAACGTTGAGCCATAGTGGAGGCGGTAAATGGGCTTTTAAGAGAACATAAATGAACATACATGGAAATACGATCAACTACCTCCATGATGACTAACTTATTGCCCATTTTAGGTCATCCAACAATGAAATCCATAGAGACATCCCTCCAAATAGTGGGTGGAATTGAAAGTGGTTGTAGTGTGCTAGGAGATTTGACTATTTCTCCATTGTTGGGTTGACAAACATCACATTCTGCCACAAAAATATGAACGTCCTATTTCAAACAAACCCAGAAAGAAAAAACGTTTGACCGAGTCATAGATTTTGGTAAACCCTAAGTGCACAACTGTGGGAGTAGCATGAAGATCAGAAAGCATTGTGGATTTAAGTTGTAAATTTTTACTTAAATACATATGGGATTTTTATCGAAGCTCATCATTGTGCCAAGACTACCATGGGGAGACTAGAGAATTGGCTTGCAATTGTTGGATTAGATGTGAAATTTTGCGATCTTGTAGCCATTTCCGAAAAATTGTTGGGAGCCAATCTGGTACAGTGAAGGAGAGGGAAAAAAGGGACCCTTCATATTCATATTTTCTTAAAGAGCGTCAACAACAACATTTTATTTTCCTTTTTTGTAAATGATCTCATAATCATATCCAAATAGCTTAGTCACCCATTTTTGTTGCTCCGAGGATGAAGGATGTTGCTCCAGAAAATATTTGAGGCTTTGATGTTCTGTCTTAATTTGGAAGCATTTCCGTAATAGATAAGGGCGTCAGAGGTCCACTGCATGCAACATAGACAACATTTCCTTTTCATATATTGATTGTCCCAAATGTCTGTCTGACAGTTGTTTGCTGGTAAATGCCAAAGGCTGACCATCCTGCTTAAGTACTTCCCCAATTCCTCCCTTGGAAGCATCATATTCCAGGACAAAGGTCTTTGTGAAGTTAGGAAGAGACAAAATAAGAGTGGTGCACATAGCCACTTTCAAGGCTTGAAAGGCCTGATCGGCTATGGGATTCCAAGTGACATACTTCTTATTAAGGAGAGAAGTGAGAGGCAACCAAATATTTTCATCATTCTTAACAAACCTGCAATAATATCCTGTTAAGCCTAGAAAACCACACAATCTTTTGAGAGTCTTCAGGGGAGGCCAATCCTGCATAGCTTCAATCTTCTCTGGATCCACCCTAACACCTGCCTTGCCAAAAATATGACCCAAGTACTTGACTTACGAGGCTCCAAAAACACATTTAGATTGTTTGAGGAAAAGTTGATGCTGAGAGAGTAGATGAACAACTCGATCAACATGAGAAAGATGGGGTGTCCAGGTCTTACTATAGATGAGAACATCATCAAATAAAACTAAGAAAATTTAATGACAAAGAAAAGGATGCAAGACATGATTCACGAGGCTTTGGAAATTAGAGGGATAATTACACAAGACAAAGGGAATGACCAAGAACTCATAGTATCCCTCATGAGTGTGAAACACAGTCTTAGAGATTTTGACCTCTTTCATACGTATCTGCTGGTAGTCAGAACGAAGATCTAGTTTAGTAAAGAACTAGTCACCACTTAATTCATCCAAGATATCATCAATGACATGAATGCGAAATTTGTCTTTGATGGTGAGTTTGTTGAGGGTGAAAAATTAAACACATATGCACCAAGATCCTTCTTTCTTAAGTATCATGACCATAGGAGAAGAATAAGTGATAGTACTAGAACAGATAATTACTGCGACAAGTAATTCTTGAACAATTTTCTCAATTTCATTTTTCTGTGCAAAGGGATGACAATAGGGACGAACATTGGGAGGAAGGATACCAGAGAGTAGGGGAATGGAATGATCATGAACACCACGAGAAAGAGGAAGTCCCTAGGGAGTGGAAAAAATAGCTTGATGTTTGGAGAGGATGGATTGGAGGTCAAGAGGAACAAAGGGTGTATCAGTGGCATGAATGGAATGAAGTTTTGTAATAATTCCAGAATGACCTTTTTTGAAGAGTGTTTCTATGTGGTGGAAACTGATAATATTAGGGGAAGTTGCTGTGATGAATTCGAAATTATATTGTTATGCCTCCTGGTTGAATTGCATGGTAAATTCCTTAAAATCCATGAGAATGGGGCCTATAGTCTGTAGCCATTCAAAACCCAACACAATGTCACAACCACCCATATCGATATCAAACACATGATATTTCATGTGATACTGACCAATTTGGAGACACACATTTTCACAACACCCCCCACATTTCATGGTACCGCCATTGGAAATCATGATTTGAAATTTGTTGATTGTTCGGATATAGCAATTATTTTCTTAAGTAATGCGGTGGCGAATAAAATTATGGGTGCTTCCATTGTCCACTATATTGATTACATTCCAATGATTAATGTAACAAATTAGTTTGAGGGTTTGGGGAGTAGAGAATCTAGTGAGAGGATTCATGGAAATTACCGGCTCAACGTCGGGAGGGTTGGAAGGTTGAGTCATGTCAGTGGGTTCAGGTGATTCAATCACAGGGGGAGCCTTAACATCTTCTTCAAAAACATCCTCAAAGATGGCCATAAAAATATTCTTTTCATGACACTTTTGTCCAGGAAAATATTTTTCATTACAATTATAACAAAGTCCCTTGAGTCGGCGTTCATCCATTTCTTCCTGGGTCAATTTCTAGATCTTTAGTGGAGTGGAAGGAGGAGTGGGAGTCACTAGTTTAGGGTGAGGAATGAAGGAGGTTTTTCTAGTTTGAGAAGAGACAACTTTTTTTGCTTCCTTATCTCTTTTAGTAGCTTCCACCCAACCTTGAGGATGATCCATGTGGACGTGGGCACGGATCTCATCCTTGAGGCCATTGATAAAGAATTCTAAAAAAAAGACATCATACATGCCTTCTGTGCAGAAATCCAATCGCTCAAAAGAAATTATGAAGTCTTCCATTGTGCTAGATTGTTTCATCTTATTCAAACAACCTAAATGGTTGGTGTTAGTGTCAAAGTGTTCATAAATTTATGCAACAAATTGTGTCCAAGCCAGATACCCTTGGCTGACATTTTTTCTCCATTTCCACCATTGCCAACGTTATGGATATAGATGGAGAACACTGTAATATCCCCAAGGAGAGCCCTAGCTGTAATTATGAATTGTAAACATATTTGATAAGCTGGTGAGCCAAGTAATAATAAGTTAGGAGGATTATGTGGTGATTAGGCCAAAGAGCCTAGATGCAAAGGCCAGTGAGCCTACTATTGTATATGTGTAAATGCACATATATTTAGTATAATTACATCGCTATGTGTAGACCGACCACGAAGGAAGATTTATGGGGGAATAAGCTCCACTAGGTAGGGTGAGAGAGGGGGATAAGTGCCTAGGCGTAGAGGATAAGCTAGAGGGCTTACCTCTAACGGAATAATATTTTATTATTATTATTTCCTAAAGGATAAGGTGGACATGAACGATGTTGTCCTAAGTTCCTGGGAAAGGGAGCGAGTGTGAAGTGGAATGCATGCGGCTGCAAAAAGACATGTGTCGACCTAGGCGCATGCAGTTATAACTGGGAAAGCCAGACCTATTAGGGGTTATCTTTCCATTTAGGGTTTCTACCTATCCTGGCGGCGGGGGACCAATATGGAGTCTCCTCATGACCCTTACAATTTTCTGGAATTTTGTCACCCTTCCCAAAATTCACCAGGGATTCATGTATTGAACCATTTCTCCTTCATCATCGCCTATGTATCTATCACGCACCTTTGGAACCCATGGGGATACTAGAGTTATCCCATGTGTATCCTTTGAAGTCTAGGCACCCTGTAATTGTATGAGTCGTGTTGTGTCATAACTGTTGGTTGTTGGAGCCCACACAGTTACTTGACTGAGTGTGGCTTCCTACCATCTTCTATTCCTTACTAAGATTTGTTGTTGTCCTCACCTTGATGGAATTGAGTTGAAGTTGGTTGAAGAAGAAACTTGTTAGGCCTGTGGTTGAAGAGGCAGGTTGTCAGGCCTGTGAGAAACTCTCTCTAGGTGAGAGAGTGTGCTAAGGAAGTGAGTTATCCTGGAGGGAGTTCCATAGCTGCTACAAAGCTCTGAGAATTATAGCCCAACCTATTGTTGAAGCCCCAGAAGGGAGGTGGAGTAGCCGAAGGACTCTGTGACAGTGGAGGTGTATATTCCTGGGCTGGGACATGCATGTGGGGAATGAGAGTCTATGGACAATTGACGTAAGTGGCTCCTAGGAGAGAATCCTTCCTCTTAAACTGTATGACTTTATGTTGTTGACATCACCTGTGTCTGTTTGACATAGGAGATGATTTGAAGAAGAAGGTTGTCAGGTCTCTGAGAAACTCTCCCAGGTGAGAGAGTATGTTGGGAAGTGAGTTCTCCTGGAAGGGAGTTCCATAGCAGATACAATACTCTAAGACTTCTGGTCTAGCCTATTGTTGAAGCCCAAGGTAAGGGAGGTGTAGTAGCCGATGAACTTATATTAGTGAATGTGTACCCTCCTGGGGTGAAGGAGGCATGTGGGGAATGAGGGCTTATGGGTTGTGGTCATAAGTGGCTCCTGGGATAAAAGATCCTTCTTTTTGTTTTGTGCAACCTCCTTGTTTTCGTTGCCAAGCCTATAATTCCCTTGCCCGGTGGAGTTTAGTCCCAACTCAGGGGTGACCCACTGCTGAGCATGATGAGTAGTGTGGTCTAAGGTTGGGAGGTTCATGGAAGGTATGCACACAGTTGGTGGTATTCTAATAAAAGATAAGTACCACTTTTATGTTCATTTACATGTTGTGTAATGGTACATATGTTGTAATTGATGAGTATTTCCTATGTATGTTGTATATGATACATGTGTAAGATTAGTTTTATTACTGCATTAATATGTAATATATATGTAGAATAGTCATTCTATGTTTATATGGATGTGTATGTTTTTCCACAAGTATCTCTGTGTGGCATAGCCCAATAGTTTAAGGCTAGAGTTGTCACATATCAGAGTAGAGAAAAAGAGCTTCATGAGTGATGTTGCTAATCCGGTTGGTGGCTGGGGACGTTACAAAATGGTATCAGAGCTAAGTGAAGTGTCCGAGTAGTGGCGGTTCCCCACCTGTTGGTGGATGGGGATGTTACAAAATGGTATCAAATCTAAGTGAAGTGTCTGAGTAGTGGTTTTTCCTGACTTATTGGTGGTTGAGAACATTACAAACACCATACATTAGTTTGGCCAACTCATCAGTAATGTCATACAAAGAGAAATAGTCTTCAATTTTAGTGACCCAACCTGTGGGATCTGAGCCCTCAAATTTGTTCACCTCCACGTGAGGGGGATGCAGGTCCCGCTGAAAGTGGTGGGGAGGAAAGAGGTGGATTGGAAGGATTCAATACATTCAAGGTTATAACGTTTGGAAGAAGAGAAAGGATCTGGGTTGGGATTCAATAAGGTCGTAAAATTATTCGCTATTTCCTTGCATTCTGAAAAGTGGTGGTTAATTGAGTGATGGATGTGGGAAGTGATTCGAGCGGAGAAATCCTGGAGTTAAGGTTACCAATACTAGACATAATGGAAGAGATATCACTCTAGGTTTGGTCATGAGATTTTTCCAAGGCAGTGAGACATTGTTCCCAATCTTGGTTGAAAGTGTGGGCCATGGGGATGGTATAGGGGAAAAGTGGGACCACACAAAAATCAGTTACCGATGAGTAGTACCACTATGATCAGTACAAAAGGAGGAAGTTGATGGGATAGATGCCCAATACAGGTGTTGATTCCACAAGAAAATAAAATGTGCTGGAAAATGATGGGTAGGGTTGTGATCAGAGAGAAGAGAGGAATCCAATGGGATATGTATCAAATAATGGTGTCAGCAGGATTCAAAATTTTATTTTTATTTTTTACTTCCATGGACATATACTTCGATCTGAATAATACTACAGTGACGAAATGACCAAATGCTTAACAGGAAGAAATGTGTAGGAATTTCACAAGAAAAATGTAGGAGGCATAGTTGCACGACAATAGATCTTGTCTATTCTGTTTCGGCTTTCGTCCCAAGGGTTAGAGTATTTAGGGTTTCTACAGACAAGGGTTTTCCCTATGTAATAACTCTTTGATATATGTGCAGGGTCCAATTGTAGTACTCAACTTAATATATCAGGTCACCAACTAAGGGGGCTAGACTGTGTCATTAGCCATACTACCCAACTACCAAGGTACTAGAGAGTATCTTCCCGAGTGATGTTCTCTATGGAACTATAGAAGTCAGGTGATCGATCGGTTTATCTACTGAGTGCTTCACGATATCTAGGTCGATCTTTATACATGTGATGTCTGATGCGCTACCACTCGAAGGGGTACTCACGGGGGTTACAACGATGGCCAAAAATGTGCACTTAAGTACCACATGTATTTCTTGTGTGTATGTTTCTCCAACCGCGGATTTACGCATTGAAGATTAAATCTATGTAGCTTTAATATGTCAGAATACGTCTCTACCCTGAAAAAAATAACCCACAATTTTGTGCCAAGGAAAGTGCTTTGATACCACTTGTAAGGTACCAAATCTATTATAATAGCTGAAAACATAAATATTGTAGACAATAACAGTGGAACAACACAATAGATGAAACCATAACACCAAAATAATACCTTTATTGATAGGAAACAATGTTCATTTTCCTCTTCGAGGGGGAGACCTCCAACAGAGAAGTGCTCTATTACAATAATTCTTAATACAAATCTTCTCATACCCTCGACTTCTATTTATAATAAATATATCTACTAAAAGAACAATCTAGAGGAAGATCTTTTAGAAGTGGAAGCTTCTATTAGGTCTTTTTACATTTGACTTATTCTTCCTTATTACTAGGTCTTATTAATGACCTTTATTATATGGAAAATATATTATTCTACATGAGTGAGGGGTTAGGGATGTTAGGTCCCTAACATGAATACAACATCACACCATGCATTTCAACAAATGGCAATATGTAAATAGAATGGCTAGCAGTCTAAGAACTAGATTGATCCTGAGAGGCAATTGTATCTTCAATGAACGATGTGGTAGTTCGAATGAATGGGTGAGAAATAACATAGTCTACGAGAGTTAAGAAGTGGAGCAAGATGTTGATAAAGACCAGACTATATAGTGATTAGAGTACAAAAATATGGTTATGTGATTTGAGTATGTTCGATTAAGGGAGAGTGTTAGAGTTAATTCTTACATTAAATATTGATTTGGATATGTTAGATCTAGCTAGTTGTAGATCTTCTCCAACTATCAGATCCTATTTATATGTGTGTGGTTGAGATATTTTCTCATAAATTTGTTATATTGTTTCATGTATAAATGTGTGTATGATTGAATAATAAACATACAACATTTTATGTGCATGATGGTTTGCTAATTAGAACTTCCCCTTGCTCTTACAACATGGATGACATATACCAACGCATGCTACAGAGTGACCATGCACAAACCACAACATAACAATCACTTCCATTTTCATAAATTCAAAACATCGCAAAATACTTAGAGATGAGATTCAAAGAAGAAGGTCAAATACCTTTCGTTGTTTAAGTTTCTTATAATTAAATGTTGGCCACAATCATTTCATGTCGAAGTTTCCAGTCATATGATAAATAGCTCCACAATATTTGGGGGGCCAATTGTCCAATCTCCGACGACATGTTTCACAGCTGCACCCACTTGACGATGCAAGCAGTTGGAAGCCACATAGATGCTTAGTTATAAACCTTCAATAGAGGTTTTCTTTGGACCACCTGTGGTTTCATTACATGCAATGATAAATTCATAAATTTATTTCACGTTGTTCGAAGTCATTTCTCTTTTCAGGATTCGATTTTCATATTACCTTAAAAACATCATATTAGTAGGGCAATCGATCATCACACTGAGAAAATATTTCCATTTCTAGCACCTCATCAAATCCCTCATTTGAGCCAATAGGTAAGAACTCCCTCCAATCAAATCCATTCTAGCAGTTGTACAATACAGATTAATTGATATCTTCCCCTAGTAGGACTATTGAAATAGTCAAAGATTTCTAAAGCTGCAACCTTGTCTAGATCAGAATCTACCATATTGGGTACCAATAAATCTTCTCATGTCATTTCCAGGTCTCATTCCGGTGCCAAAAATGAAGGACGATCAAGAAAGTATTCCTAGCACATAAATATTATCACTCCAAGAATCTGTGTTGTGTATGTTTATGAACCCAAGATTATAAAAAATGACCCACAAAACTTTTGGTCATTGGTTCAGAAATTCACAGGGAATTTTATCCATAAATCAATGTAGCATGAAAGGTAGACAATTCACAAGATTCATCCGTTGGAGATATACTTGGAAATAATGGAGAAAGCGCCAGTTGTAAGCGCTAGTTATAAGCTTCAGTTGTGAGAGTCAGTTATGAGAGTCAGTTGTAGGCATGTTAAGAGTCAGTTCTTAGTTAAGAGTCTAGTTGTCTTTGGTTTGCATGTAACCGACTTGGGAGAGTCTTTTCCTATATAAAGATGTAATATGTCTTCATTAAATAATACAGAAGTGAGCATAGCCTCACCATGTTGTTTTCCTCGTATATTTTATCTTGGTATCAGAGCGGGTTGGAGGTCCATCTCTCTGAGGCGAGATCCAAGAATAAAATCTCGAATTTGTTTTTTGAGAGTGCCCCCTATACAGTGGTAGAGAGCGTCGACATTCTCACACTCCTCAAATTCAATTTTTCGATCCTCGGCGCTCCTGTTGAATGCTTCTGAGAGCGTTGTTGTGCCGGTGCCACCCTTCTACACGGACAGAGCGCTGCAACGCTCCCCTTTGCATTGACACCAAGCACCAGTGCTAAACCTGCAGAAATAGAGAAGCGCCGATGTCATTTATTTGGTAAAGCATGACTTCTGGTAAAGAATGCATGAGTAAAGCTTCGTGGAGTTTTGAAGAACGAGTTTATATAGTTTTCATGCGATTTGCATCAGCATTGGAGCGTGAGCATGGTTATAGCTTGAGTTTTTGGGTGGAGTTTGAATGCATGCGTGGAGAGTACTATTTGCATGTGGTTATTTGCATGCATTTGAATAAGTGTGAGGTATCAAGTTCTTATTAAAAGAGGGAGTTATAAATTTGGTGGTTGCTATAAATTATTAATATTGAAGTGGAAAGTAAAGTGTGAAGTTTTATATGAGAGATATTATATGGGAGTTTGTATATAAGAATTTGTTTTATATATGAGCCTTTATATGATCCTTATTTTTTTTTATATGTAAAGCTTTGAAGCATGAGAAAGGGGTTATTCTTATGCATATGAGGATGCATGTTTTAAATTTTCTTATATTTATTTTAAAACAATTGAGAGCCAAGGTGGAGACGGATCGGCGGATTCGAAAGGCAGAGGGACGGGCTGCTCAACACTCGACAAAAAGTTGCATATCTTTGGTGATTCACTTGCAGAGACTAACTTGCAGAGATGGTGAATCCTCTAGCGGAGACATGC
>SNQJ01S0006245.1:59096-96946 GCA_010110895.2 Picea sitchensis
TGTATACCAAATTTGATGAACAAGGGTATATAGTATTGATTTCATTATATGTTGATGATTTAATAATTACAGGAAATACAGAGAAGTTAATTGATGAAATCAAGGAGAAGTTATCAAAGGTATTTGAAATGAAAGATCTTGGTGAGTTACATTATTGCCTAGGTCTTGAAGTTTGGAGAAATGCAGGCCAAACTTTTTTTGTCAGAGTAAGTATATCAGAGAAATACTTAAAAGATTTAAAATGGATCAGTGTAAGTCTTCTATTGTTCCCATGCAACAGAATGTGAAACTTTTGTGTGATGATGGTTCGAAGGAGGTGAATGGCATTGTGTATAGACAGATGGTGGGTAGTCTGAATTATCTCACCACAACCAGACTTGATATCTCATATTCTGTGAGTATGTTAAGTCAATTCATGGCGAAACCTCATGAAAACCATTGGAATGCAGCAAAGGAAGTACTCAGGTATCTAAAAGGTACACTTGATTATGGTATTAAATATACTGATGCATCTGATGTTGAGTTGAAAGGTTATTCAGATTCTGATTGGGCTAGCAATCTGGATGATCGAAGATCAACCACTGGATATGCGTTCATCATTGGATCCGGGGTTGTTTCATGGAGCAGTAAAAAGCAGCCTACTGTATCTTTGTCTTCCACTGAAGCAGAATATAAAGCCTTGTGTGCAGCAACTTGTGAAGCTGTTTGGTTAAGAAGACTTCTTCAACATGTTGGAGAAGAACGAAAGGAACCTACGATGATCAGATGTGATAATCAAAGTCCAATCAATAGTGCGAAGAATACAATTTTTCATGCAAGGACAAAGCATGTTGAAGCTCAGTATCATTTTGTTCGAGAAAAGTTGCAGTCAAATGAAATAACTCTTATGTATTGTAATACTAGTGAAAATGTTGCTGATATTTTCACTAAGCCTTTTGGAAAGATTATGTTTGAACTATTTAGGGAGATGTTAGGTGTAGAAGTCAATCCATTCTCCATTAAGGGGGAGACTTGGAAATAATGGAGAAAGCGCCAATTGTAAGTGCCAGTTATAAGCACTAGTTATAACCTTCAATTGTGAGAGTCAGTTGTAGGCATGTTAAGAGTCACTTTTAGTTAAGATTCTAGTTGTCTTTGGTTTGCATGTAACCGACTCGGGAGAGTCTTTTCCTATATAAAGATGTAATTCGTCTTCATTAAATAATACAGAAGTGAGCATAGCCTCACCGTGTTGTTTGCCTCATATATTTTATCTGATATTTTCTATAGGAGTGGGCAAAAAATTCCTGAAGATAGTTCTTATAGTAGTGATCAGATGCATATCTTGGGAAACAAAAGTTACTATTTTTCGATTGATGATTGCTCTGGCTTCGCGGAAGGAATCAATGACACGGACATGATTTTTCCATGTATGATGAAATCATGGATTACTACATGACATTCCTCTTATTAGGAACAATTCTCCCTTTTGTAATATGTGTGATCAGACGGGGATTTACAGAGGGACTTAGTTATTGCTAAATTAGATATCCTTGAGAAATTATCTCAATAATGAATACGTTCCTCAATGTCTAGCCTGGTGCAAGTCTGATATCAGAGGCTTGATATTCTATATATTTCTCTCATTCTAATCTCCAAGAATTGGAAATTCCGTATATGATGTTCTCCATATATTTGTGATATTCGTAAAACGTTTGAGAAATAATCCTTAATTTTTACTGTCTTATGCGTGTTTATATAATCTTTTTAAATGTTTGTATATAGTTATTGGAATAATTCATGGTCAACCTTTTAGTTTAAACAAAGAAGAACCAGAGATTCGCGGCATTACCATGTGCAGGATTTGTTCATTGGCACATTGATTCTCAATTTACAGCCTGCACTCATCAACGCATCGATTTCGTACCATGAAGACTAAGCATATTATTATTTATTTATATATATGATTGAGAGAGAAAAAAAAATGATTGATTCGTTTGCATCATAATATTTTAACAAAAACTATATAATTACTCATCAAATTTCCAACTCTATATATATATAATTGAGAGAGAAAAAAAAAAAAAAAAATGATTGATTCGTTTGCATCATAGTATTTTAACAAAAACTATATTATTACTCATCAAATTTCCAACTCCAAACTGATTTCTTTGAAGTAATGTATATAACTCGATGAATGAGGAAAATAGTATTACACTATGGGAAAGATCTCTAGGGAAAGCCAGAGATTGAATATGTGGGAGTGATGAGAATCCTATATCATCTTGCAACACACAATTGTGGCGGTGTAGCTTATAAGTCCTTGAAACTACCATTTTATGATTTTATTTAAGATATTCCATTTTTAGGTTTTCCGTTTTGTAGATATGAAACGCTTCAGAACCTTCTCACCCACTGTATACGTAGCTTTGAGAATTTAAGCATTGCTTTCATGGAGGCAAGTAAGCTCGCTAATATGGGCTGGCGAAGTAACATCTATTCCGCTGATTTCATGGTGAGTGTGACTTGCATAGGACTCCGAGATTCTGTTTACAGAGAATTTGACATGACAATTATGTTTTCATTTCCAATGGAATATACATGAAATTTTGCATGTGTTTTTTGATTTAGCAGATGCTAAGGGAGATAAATATTTTGACAACCTAATTGTGATAAATATTTTGACAACCTAATTGTGTGGGTACATCAGTAAAGTTCAATATTATTTATAAAGACTCAATATACATGATCTCAAAACCTTTTATTTATAATTCACCTTTCTCAACCACTCAAACTAACTCATTAACCTTTCACATAACAATTATGTATATGTTAAAAAACTAAAACATTTTAAATTTAATTCTTCCATAAAAACAAAATTCATACCAAATTATTACTAACAAAGCAATATCTAATTCATCCTTTGATGGTAGGTTGTAGACTGTTCGAGTAAAGTCCATAATACTGAAAAAAATTCCCTTTCAAGATGCAAGGTTTTCGATTTTGAGAGTTTAGTATAACAATATTATTCAATTTGTATTTTGATAGGATGTAATTTCGAATTTTAAATTTTATAAAAGGAAGGTGTCACATTATAGTAGATTGGTGAATTCGGTGACGAGTCTTTATCACTTCTTGTCTAGATATATGTGTGCTAATTAATTCATTACAAGATATATGTGCTAATTAACACATTTAACGTAGGTTTACACCATGCATTATGCTCATAGATATATGAAATTTCGTATGGTTAACTCATTGAATGCATTTTGTTTGGCTTTACACCATGGATTTTGATGCTAGATATATGAAATTTCTTCTTGGGAGAATTGAGAGAGAGAATATTCGTTTCAAACCATGTAAGGAAAATAAGTATTAAAAGGCCAAATTAACTTTACAACTATATGGAAACTATGTAGAAGAAACCAATATGGTACACAAAATTGACTATTGTAGAATGAGTGACTGTCCCAACTTTTATATTCATTACATGATTATATATTTGTTCTTTTTTTATTGATATTTTTTTTCAAACAAAAAAATTATATTTCTCAAAATGAATAAACATGTTATTATCTTAAAAAAAATATTTATTTTTGTTTGTATTAATATTGTGAATAACATTGTTATTCTTCTTCTAATGGTCCTACAACTTATTTAAAAATACACTCTTAAATACCATTAAAAACTTTTCATCCATATTTACGGTAACTAAGCTCATTACTTACAATGTTTATATATACTAAAAATTGAGACATTTTAAATTTTACATATTCTTGAGAGAAGTAGAAAACCAAAGGGATAAAGAAGGAATAAAAACTTGTCAGTTAGTTCTTCTTCAAAAAATTCTTGTGGGATGTGGGAACCTTTTTCCAAGGATAGAACTTCCTTAAAGAGATCATCCGCCATTGTATTAAGCTCTCTAAAAATATGCAAGAAAGATGACCACTCAAGAACTGACAGGGACAAAAGAATATGATCCAGTCATGGGTGGAGCCTCACCACTTGTAACTGCACTTTGTCATTTTCCCAATCGATCGCCACCTTCGAATCCCCCATTATCTAAAATTTCCTCAGAATTAACAAATTAATGAGCAATAAAAATGCTCACATGTTATTGACGCAACACCCCCTGCCTTAGTAGGTTTTGTGCGACCTCCCAGTCTTAGGATCATTCCTGAATTCTTCCTTGAGCTGAAGCGACTCCCTCGGGTCCCTATTGGAATCCCAAGAATTCAATCCACAAGTCCTACATGAAAATTCTACCGCCACAAGCAATGCACCAGGCGTGAGTCTTCACCTCCACACGACCACCAGACATGACCGCGACCCTTTCTGAAAAGCGATTTCGGGTTTCGTGACTTCAGGAGTTCTCATGTCGAGTTTCTTGACCTTTCGATTCCCCGAACTCCGAAATGTCAAAATGTTGAAATTCAGGTCTATGCAATTGCGTCCTTCGTGACCACAACCCTTCTCCACATCCACGTCGCATTTCATGACTTCAGGATTTCTAACACCAAGCTCCTCGGCTCCTTGTCCTGGGAACTTCCGGAAAGCCGAACCCGGAACTGTCAAAATGTATGACCGTAGTCTCACTCCAACAATCGTCGCTTTCGGGACTTCGGGGTTTCCAATGTCGAAGTGCCTGGTTTCTTGTCCTCGGGATGGCCGAAAAGACGAATCCCAAAATGTCGAAATGGCTGACCCTGTTCCATAGCTCGACGTTATTCCTCCATCTTCTTTTGGGTTTTCGGGTTTCGGGACTTCGCGATCCCGACTGCAACAACTCCCTGCCCCTTCGAGCTCTCGGTATCTGAAATACCGAAGTACCAAACCCTGAAACGTCGGTCTTCCACTCCATATTGGGATCAACGGCTCATAACCTCTCCTGATCCGACGACTTGTGTCTTTTCAGGATTTCATGGGTCAAGAGTTCTGAAATCTTACCCTTTACATTCCCGGTAGCCGAAATGCCGAAATAGGCCTTTCGTTCCCTTCTTCACATACGAGGGTTAAACCTTGTGCACCTTCTCCTGGATCCGATGGCTATCGGTCCATGCACCCAGATCTAACGGCCCATATCTCTTTCTCCTGTGCACTCTCCTCCTACTTTCCTGGACGTAGATTCAATGGTCCAGATCTCATTCTCTCCAATTGATCTAACGACAATTGTGCTCCGTCTTGAGCTTTCACTTCTTCCTGAACTTGGAAGACTTCAAACGCTTCAAAAGTCTCAGCCTTTGCTCCTGCTGTGAAGCCTGTATCCTTAACTCTCGCCTGTGTTCTAAAGACGTTGTCTCTCCTAATATTTTCAAACTCTTACTCACCAAAGGGTGTCTCGACTTCTGCACTCTTTGCAGAGTCTCTGCACACAAAGGTGCTATCTGTCCCAAGCTTCGGGACTTTATAATAAGTCCTCTCTCACTCCCACTCCTGCTGCATGATGAGCCTTCAAACGACTGTCTGTATGTCAACACTTTACTCAGGTGTTGGCCTGGTGAATTCCTTTCACAGATCTTTATCCTCTTGAGCTTCAATTGCTCAGACCTCTAAGGTATCTACCCTTTTCTCTCCTTGAAAGTATGGAAATGCCCTCTGGAAACTTCCTGCTCAAGCACTCCTTTCTGAGCCTGTAGGGTGTTCAGTAACCCTGTGAAGGTCTTCCTCCTGACACTTCTTCTCCTTTATGAACTCAAGAAAGAGTTCTTTCTGTGCACACATGCACAACCTCAATGCCCTCCAAGCAGATTTTTCCAAAATCCTCAGTGATTCTGTCTTCTTACCGAAATCGAAATAGAATTTTTCTCCTAATGCATCCTGTGCACTCGCTCAATGCCCTCTTGGCGGAGCCTTACAGAATTCTCAGAAATTTTTTCTTCTCTATGCCTTCTATGCGCCTGCTCAATGCCCTCCTGGCAAAGTTTCTACAAAATCCCTCAATGATTCTAGTCTGTCCTGTGCTCTCTTCTACACAGTCTTACCTCCAAGGTATTCAACAACCTTGAGGATTCTCCTTGAGTCAGTGACTTCATCTGGTGCACCCTCCTGGCACGTCTTCGTCTAAATCTGCAGGATTCAGAAGTGCACTCCTTACACAGGCTTACAGAACCCGCAGTATTCTATCATGCAACCTCTTGCATGAAGCCTCAAAAAACCCAAACCTGGAATCAAAGAACTCACAAACAGTAATTTATGTCTATCCTTGCAAATGCATACCTAACATACATCTACAACATATCATCAATGCATAAATACATTCATTCATAAACTCATAAACATGTATACAACAACATGCAGGAAAAACTGCTCTATTTGTATTAATCAAGAATGTCTAATTACAATGTGTTCAAGCTTGGACCGCAACAGAGTCTCAAATCTCTCCTCTCCTTCTAAAACTAACTACTAGATACAAAGAGGGGCTCCTCGAGCTCTTCCCTCCAAGCTACCTACTCTCATAAATTACATTCAATTACATTGAATGGTTGTCTTGTCCGAATCAGATCTAGATCTCAACCTTACAACCAATTAAGGAAACCTTTATGTAAGCATGTGCATATGTATGTCTTTTGACTCTATCATCCTTACAAACATTTATTGAAATTTCAAATTTCAAAATTGAGAGGGCTACGCCTCTCTCCTTCCCATTGAATGCACGCTTTGATGTGTTGGTTGGCTGGCGCACTGTTGGCTTGGAGCGATGTTCCTGCATCAGTTATCAATTCTACTTTCATATTTGTGCACATATATGGAGAAACTATTACCTTGAAGAAGTGAATTCTTGAAGTATGACAAACAACCCTAACCCCGCAACATTGGGGATGCCATATACTGTATGAGGATTTGCAACATGATTTCTATAGTAATACATGTTGGAATACTGAGAGGGGTGGTGGGGTGGGGTGAATCAATATGAGCACATTTTACAACTTTGAGCACCTTTTACCACTTCAACCACAATACATAAACTTCAACTTTATTAGCAGTATATCATTTATGAATACATTCATAGGAAGCACCAACTTCCAAATTCTCCAACACCAACTAGAAGGTGGAACCAACCCCATGATTTACAAGAACCAACCTGAAAGAAGCTACAACTCCATAATTTATTAAGCTATTACTGGAAGGAGGAACCAACCCTCTTGATTTATAGGCACCGACCTTAAGGAAGCTCCAAGTCCGTGAGTTCTTAGGGGTCAACCAGAAAGAGGTTGTGACCCCATGATTTATAGCATCCAACCCTAAGAAAGATCCAACTCCCTAATATCTTTGGCATGAATCAGAAGGATGATACAAACCCATTTCCTTGCATTGTCATACCTCCCGGAAATATAACTGTAGAATAACTATCACTACCATCGATACTGTCACTTCCACTGTCACTAATACATCAACCAACCTGTCACTGTCACTTTCACTGTCACATCAACCTGTCACTATCATTGTCATTGTCACATCAACCTGTGACTACCATTGTCACACCAACCTATCACTGATGATCAACCAATGATCCAACATGTCATTGTCGATGTCACATCAACATGTGACTACCACTATCACATCAACCTATAACCGATGATCAACCAATCAACCAACTTATCCATGTCACTCTCACATAAACCAACTATAACCGGATCCAGTCACATGGATACCGAGACCATCACCATACCATGTACCTATACAAAACCATGCATCAACCATGTACCATACCAAGTACATCAACCATGTACCATAACACGTACATCAACCATGTATCAAACCTGCACCATCTAATGCATCAACCATATACCATATCACTCATGATATGTCTCAATCATGCCATACACCATGTATCATAAGATATCATCTATGACGTTCCCCAAGCGTAACCAAGATAGCCAAGGTACCAAGATACCAATATATCAAATATATGCTTCTAATCAATGTACCATAACATCACTTGGGTGTACCTCAACATGTACCAACATCACCAAGACATGCCTCAATCATGTACCACAAAATCCAATGCATGTAACTCAAAGATGAGCCACAGCCTCATCAAGATGTGTCTCAAACATTCATCAATATCACCAAGAAATGCACCTCATACCGTGCACAAATATGTTCCTCAAGAATATACCAATGCCTCAACAAGATACGAAAGGCATGACCATAACATCATCAACATGTATCCAGGATGTACCTCAAACCATGTGTCTCAAGTACGTGCCAACATCCATAAACGTCGTACCAAGAAATATCATCAAACATTTACCATATCACTCATCATCTATACCATACAGTAAATGATATGTCAAATATCCAAGATGTTCCTCAAGGCATATATCGAAACTCACAAAGACATGCCTCAAGCATGTGCCAACCTTCCAAGTTGAGAGCCTTAAAACACATAGAATAACACAACTTTATTCCTATAGTTGAACTGATACATGAGATTTCATACATGTAGCTCTTCCTCAGCCTCAAGAAACTGGCACTATGATCCTCCTTCAAATATGGTTTATCCTCACAGGACTAACACATGCATCCTGCAAGGCATCATGACAAAACTGCCATACAACACGTGAGGGTGCCTCACGGGGCACTAATAGTCTAACTTGCAGGGGTCAACCAAATTAGGGTTTCATAGAAAATCATTGTTCTCCTCTGTAATCCTAGAGATTTCACTCTCCTTACTCTTTCACTTCCTCATATTCATATTTTCAAATTCGCCAATAGATCACTTTCTCACTATAAGATATTCAATAAACTTGTGTAAGTGAATGTACAAATGAGAGGCTTCTTATTTTGTATTTATACCTTTTCTAAGTAGCTTCTCTCCTTAAATTTAGGACTTCTTCTTACAACGACTTTACCATTTATTTAATGTCTTGTAACTATTTAGGGGAATCTTAACCCATATTCGGGGCTTCAAACTTCATGACCTCAAAACTCCACAACCATGAGGAACTACATGACATAACACTTACCGTTGGAAACAGTATGACGAGGACTATCCATATATTAGTGTGTTACATATATTTACACTATCCTTCATGTCCTTATTCGTCAAACAAATTTGGGCGTCATGAACACACCTCTAGGGCTTCTTATAGACTTCTTCAAAGTGTGTTCCCGTGAGGGCCATGCTTAGAGTTATGCCATAAGGGGACCATTTTGGAGACTTATCCAAATACATCCATTACATATGTTGACATCAGTGACAACCACTTCTCTTGACATCATTGATAACCAACTATCCAATAACATCAATGAAAACCACTATCCAATAATCTCCCCCTTTGGAATTGATGGAAACATTCATACTCCAACACTCATACTGCACATGTGACCAATTATTTTGATCTTTCTCTCCCCATTTTTCTCTCCCCATTTGACATCAATTTAAAATGGTATCTCCCTTTGGGGTTTCTCCCCATGTCTTCATGCTTCTGATCTTTCTCTTTCTCCTCCTTCAACATCATGGGAAAAAAGGGTAACTCTCCCTGTCAATATACCTTCTTTGAACAATATTCCTCTTACTTCATGTGTTCTCCCTATCTTCATGATTATAATATTCCTTTCATGATCTCTTTCTCTAATTATTTATCTCCCCATGAATTCTCTTCAAACTATCATGTAAATCAATATGGGGCTTCTTGTATATACTTCATTTCCTCTATTCCAAGATTTCTTATCCATTGGTTCTTCCTCTTGTAATTCAATGACATATATAAAAATCATTCAAAGTTACCTAGCTTCAAATCTTCATGGCTTGTCAATTTCACATCAATTACCATACTTTCCTTCGATGACATCACTTTTGCTGACGATTTATCTCCGATTTTTTTCTTGTTCATTTCACTACTTTCCTTCATGTGACTAACTAATTCCACTGATTCCACTGATTCAAATTGTTATTATGATTTCATCCACTATTTTTCATCTTCTATGATTCATGTATTTTTCTCTCTCTACTAAATATATCATGAAACCATCTTGTCCATATGTCATGAAACTGTCTAGGACTGTGCTACTTAATTGCACACAATGTTGACCCATCTACGGAAATTGATCACAACATATTCCTTCTCTTCAAATTGTCAATCCACAAATACTTCATACTGCTTGAAAGATAGTTCTTTGATCTTTAGAGCTACTACTTAAACTCCCCCTCCTCGATACTCATATTTACTGGGAGTCTCCAAGCCAGATGGATTAGAAAAATATATTCTTTGATGCGGGGTAATCTTCCTCTTCATTTGTGGATTCATAATTTTATTTTTCATCCTCTTACTGAATTATGACATTCTTTTCATTTTCTTCCTCCTTTTGTATTTTGACATCTTCTTTTCTTGTGGATTCATCATGATTTTGCACTGCTACAAATCTTGTGTGTATGATCTTTGGGACCTGGTTTTAATTCACTTGTTCTTCTTATTTTTAATTTCTTCTCCAAACCTTCATTTATCTGACATCATCCCTTTTCTTGTAGATTTGTATTGATCTTTTACTACTACAAATCCTTAGAGTATGATTTATGTGTATTCTTCATTCATAGATTCTTCCTTTATATGTTCCTATTTTCTTTTCAAAATTTTCTTATATGTGATATTTGTGTTCTCTTCCATAGAAGTATACATAATGCTTCTACAATAATGAGCTATGTGTCCATAGTTGTGGGATTTGTAACATTCCATTTTATGTGGAGACACACAAGCATTTATTTCTTGAACATTTGATCCGGATTATTTTCAACACGAAATGAGAGCAGAGATATAATAAACAAATGCAGAGAGATATCGCATATATTCAATAATATAACATAAATGTATCGGAGATGCAAACATAAACATAGATATACAATAATACACGATTTCTATTAATGAAAGAAATGTACAGAGACTGTAAAAATACAGAGTGAAAGACTCGCTAGAACGGTGGTAGCTTATCTCTGAGAAGAGATGTGACGACTACTCGCATTCACAAGAAGATGGTTACAATGAGGCTCCAAAGACTTTTTTACAATAAACAGGAATGCCAAAAACCCTAGACATCTAAAACCTAACCCTAGGAGATGAAGCACCAAAAGTCATGTGGGCCCCATTTGAGTAAGTGAGTACATCAACTTCTTGGGGTCGTAACTTTTGCATACGATCTCTGTTTTAGGCGTGTGATAGCTCATTGGAAATGTATTGTCGAGGAGATTCATTTTGGGGGCTCAATGATGCCTTTGGATATCATCAAGAACCTTTATCTATAAAAACCTTCATTTGGGCCCTCAAAATGGCCCCGGAAGTTAAAAACTGCTAAAAATAGTAAATTGTCAAAATTGCTAGAAAACTATTTTGAGCCAGTTGGAAAAGGTGGGTGGTCACCAATATCCACCTAGATCAAAATTTATTTCATAAGATCTACAATCTACATATTTATGTCCAAAGTTAGTACAATTTAAACAATGACCATAAAAGAAACTTTCATACTTGGGAGTGAATGACCTTCTTTGTGCTATGGTCCTTTTGAGCTCGTGCCTTGGTTGATCACAATATTTTATTTTGATGTTTCCTTCATAATAATTGAAACTTCTTTGATACATGAAAGTGTAGGGTCTTCGTTGATATATGTCTCTTCTGTAATCATCTTCTCGAGTCTTCTTAATTTTTGTAATGTTCTCCTTTGAGGTCTTGCATTATTCCTTCTTGGTAGAGTCTTTGATGACTTCTACATAACTCTTATATTTCTCTTTATTCTTCCCTTCTAGTAACTTGTATCATGATTTTGTGTTGTTGCAAATATTGTGAATACGATCTTTGGGACCTGGTTTTCATTCACCTATTCTTGTTGTTTTTCAGTTCTTCTCCAAACCTTCATGTATATGACATATTCCTTTTTTCTTGTAGATATTTCTTTATCTTGTACTACTACAAATTCCCAGAGTATCAATTATGGGTGTTCTTCATTCATAGGTTATTCCTTTACCTATTCTTATTTTATTTTCCAAATTTTCCTATATGTGATATTTGTGTTCTCTTCCATAGAAGTAGCCATCATGATTCTACAATCATGAGATATGTGTCCATAGTTGTGGGATTTGTAACATTCAATTTTATGTGGAGCCACAAAAACATTTCTTCCATAAGATCTGCAATCTACATATTTATGTTAAAATTTAGTACAATTAAAAAAATTATTATAAAAGAAACTTTCATACTTGGGAGTGAATAATATTCTTTGTCATATGGTCTTTATGAACTCGTGCCTTGGCTGATCATGATATTTTATTTTGTTGTTTCCTTCACAATTATTGAAACTTCTTTGATACATGAAAGTGGAGGGTATTCTTTGATATGTGTCTCTTCTGTAATCATGTTCTTGAGTCTTCTTCATTTTTGGAATGGTTTTCTTTGAGGGCTTGCATTCTTACTTCTTTGTAGAGTCTTTGATGACTTTTTCATAACTCTTATCTTTCTCTTCACTCTTCCCTTCTAGTAAACTGTAACATTTCCCTTCAACTTATTTTTTTGATGATATGGATATTTCTCTCTCTTCATTGTTCTTGTTGAGCTTGACAACATTAAATATTAGTGTGACCACTTCTCCTTCAAAATTCTCACAAAATTCTTCTTTTTTCATCATCTGGATCTTCATGACTTTTTCCTTTCTCTTTTCTTCTTCAAGTTGGGTATTTAAGGAGACAATCTCTTCTTCAATTCTTCTCTCTTGTTGACTAAATTTTTCTTCAATATTTTTTAAGTCCTCATATATTTCCTTGAGATGGCTAGTCAAAATTGGTTCTCTCTTCTCTACTTCCTTTTTTTGTGCTACTATTTCAACTTCTAGAAACAATTTTTCTTCTGAATGAATTTTGCATGCTTCGTCAATCCTTATGGGTTCTTCTATTTGGAATTTTAGGTTTGTAATCATCTGTTGGAATTCTTCAGAGTTGGTATTTTGAGAACCCTTCTTTAGCTTGATCAATTTTTCCTTTAGTGATTTTTTCTTCTTTCATTCATTCATCATATCGTCTAAAGTGTTGATTATTTGTTCTTCAATATTTACTATGCCTTATTCACAATATTCTTCTTTTAAATATGTCTAACATGAAGAGCATATTTATTTTTGTTCTTCTTTAACATCTTATTTATTCTTATAAGCATGTTCTGGCTCTACAGTAGAATGGGATTCTATAATGTATAGATTATGTATCTTATCCCAAAGTTATTTGGTTGATGAACATTGTCTCGCTTTATGTTTTAATGAATATGGTAATCATTCCAAGATGAAATCCATTTCTATCTTGTTGTTTCTCTTCAATCCCTTCTTGAATGCAGTCTTTAGTTTCTTTGAACTGGTGTATCCTATAACAACTGATTGCCAAAAATCATACCCTTGTGCTTGTAAAAATATTGTCATCTTGTTGCTCCATATGTCATAGATTAGACTAATATGACCATCAAATATAGGTGCTCCATTTACTGTGCACTTAATGAATCCTGACATTCCATTATCTGTGGAATCCATGATATACCTTCCAGTGGTTTAATTTTTTTCTTGAAGGACCGACTATGATACCAATTGTAGGAATATTGAGAAGGGTGGTGAATCATTATGAGCACTTTTTATCACTTTCAACCACAATATATAAAATTCAACTTTATTAGTAGTATACCATTTATGACTACATTCAATATATCATAAGAATATAACCATTAGAAGTACAATCCAACAATATCCTCAACAACCTGGCATTATCATCCTCCTTCAAATATACTTTAGTGTCATGGTACTAACCCATACATCACGTAGGGCCTTGAGGGACAAATTCCATACAACACGTGAGGGTTCTGTGCAGGACACTAGTAGCCTAACTTACGTGGGTAAACCAAGTTAGGGTTTCACATAAAACCCTTTCTCTCCTTTGAAATCTTGAAACTCTCTCTACTTACTCTTTTTCTACCTCAGATTCATCGTTTTAGATTCGCCAATAAATCACTTGCTCACTAGAAGATATTCAATAAACTTGTGTAAGTCAATGTACAAATGAGAGGCTTATTTCATTGTATTTATACATTTTCTAAGTATATTCTCTCCTTGACTTTAGGACTTCTTGTTAAAACCACTTCACCCTTTAGTTAATGACTTGTAATTGTTTACGGGCTTCTAAACCCATCTTCAGGGCTTCCAATTTCATGACCTCATAATTCCTCAACGGTGAGGAACTAAGTGATGTTCCACTTACCATTGGAAAGGATATGATGAACATTATCCATCTGTGAGTGTGTTACATACATTTACACTATCCTTGATGTTCGTATTCATCAAACAACTTTGGGATTCATAACCACACCTCTAGGGATTCTTGTAGATTTCTTCAAAGCATATTCCAGTGAGGGCCATGCTTAGAGCTACGTCATAAGGGGACCACTTTAGAGACTTCTCCAAATACACCCATCACATTTTTTGACAACAATGACAACCAATTCTATTGTCATCAATGTAAACCAACTACTCAACAACATTAATGACAACCAACTATCCAACAATATAGACTATTGGAAATTAGAAAGCATAACATTACAAATTAAACAAAGAAAGAGGGAGGATCATCGAAAGGAACCTGTTGGGTTTCCTCATCAATGGAACTGAAGTTGATGTCATTTTTGTTTGCCATGATGGTGAATTTATTTTCAAGAATCTAAATATGCAACTGAATACATTCCATCTGAATGTCCATCTCATTGTTCCCACATATTATGTTAGTAATGTATTTGTTGAGAAGATTTTTTAAATGGAAATACAAGTCGATGGTGCAGATATACTATGTGTCTCTAGCATGGGTTGAACCTGTATATAAAATCCATGGCATGAGCTTATCATCAATTTCAACATCAGGGGTACTATTTCTTTCCTGGCGAATGACCCATAAACAAGAGGCTTATATCCTATCCACCTCACAAACATGGAATTCTTAGTTAAAATAATTATAATTGTTGCATTATGTTGTCATTGATGTCAAATGATTGATGCCAAAGAGTTGATCTCTTTACATAGTATCATTGATGTATTGATTCATGGCCTATGTTGTCATATATGAAATTAATGTCAAAGATGTCAAGTGTTTTCATAGTGATGTATTGTCATGGATTTATGTATAGACAGGATGATGTAAAGGTTGGTCATTGTTGTCTTATAATGGTTGATAGGAATAAAAAAATTGATAAACCTTGAAGTGGTACCCTTATGGTGAAATTCCTCACTGGAAGATGGTCTTGGATAAAGTTCTCAAAGTGGTCCCCTTACGGTGACATACTTCACGGGAAGACGCTTTGTGAAGTCCAAATAGTTAGGTATCCCAACAATGTGGTTATGTTATAAGGAAAATATCTCTATGGCTAGGGTAAACCACAACAGATGGAAATGAATGCAAAAATCAACTCTCTTCTCAAGTATTCTATGAAAACAAATATGCTAGAAAGACAAGATAAAGGCCTTCCTCGTCCAGACATTCGATGAAGTCCATTGTTGAGCACTTGACCCAAAACAATATACCTGCAACTAGTCCTCAAAAACAAATCAAATAAATCATATGGTGATATTAAATTATGTTAACACATTCAATATAATAATCCATTAATAAACATGACAAATATGCCCATGGAATAATAATTCAAATATTTTCAAGATATCAGTTGGATGGGAAAAGAGTATTTCTATTAATATCTGATTAGCAGAAGTGAAAATGTTACAGATTTCTATGTCAACATAGTTCAGAACTGAGAAACTAAGTTCCTTCCAACTGGGCCTCTACCACTTCAATCCTCCACCAGAGGCAAGCTCATAAAAGAGAAGCAATGAGGTTCTCAATCAATAAGGGAAGATCTTGGGGGATGAACACTATGTTCAGACTTAAGGGACAAAGGGATGAAAACTCAATATGAAGTAAATAATTTCTCGAGAGTAACTTTACTCTTAATGTTGAATTCTTTCTCCTTTTTCCATAGCTCATAATTGGCCCATTTATAGCATTCAAAATGGAACTGAAGGGCCAAGTCGGAATGTTTCCAGTATATGGAAGGCCAAGGATCATGGATCTCCTATTGTGACATGGAAACCTGACATTAATTTTTGTTTTATGGCACAAATCCCAATGTACATGGGATGTAGTGGTGTAGACTATGTATACGCATACTGTATGGTAGGAAATATGCTTACATGTGGAAAAATATGTATTTTTAGTTCTGGATTTTAAAAACAGGAATGATAAATATGCATAGGGAAATGGAAAAAGTCCTTTTGTGCAAGATTGCATAGGGTGAGCCAGATCTTGCTATAATAGATTCCCCCTAATGTGTGAGGTCACAGGAGTATTAGGGATGGAAGAAATACATTATAAACAACCTAGAATTGGAGTGATGGGGAGCCAACTGGAAGAACTAGTTGCTCATTACATTCTATATTGACTTTGAATACATGGCTAGAAATAGAAGTACACTGCAGATCCATGTGAAAATATACCAAAAAATTGTCCGTGGCCATGAATAAGAAAATACAAATGCGGTTACATGCCAATATATTTCATAGTCATGAACAAGGCCCAGTAGAACCAGTCTAAAAACCAATCTGAAGATACCTATATACAATGGAGTACAATATGATCTCCCATGATAACTAAAGTCCTATTGGTACTGGTCCAATGAAAAGGAAGCAACAGTTCAGGAAAGTTGTGGCAACATATTGATGTCTTCAAGTCTTCTACACAATCCACCAAGGGTGCAAGTCTACATTATGTGAATAAATGAGTTCAGGTTGAACACAATGAGACATTGTTTGATTACCGATCATTGAGGTATACCATTAACAAATGCAAGACAACTTACCGATAATGAAATTAGGTATCAAGGCACTGAGTACATTCTTACAAGTGTGAATAAAGGGGTCACTGTCGAACACCTGAATAATCCATTGATTAGGAGACATTGATGTATTCCAAACTTTCGATGGTGAGAGAACCTGCCACTAATGACTTCAAGCCTCAAGGTACTCATAAGACTCTACGTCTCATTTTCAGAATAAATGAGTTGAAATCGATGGAAGGAGAATCGTTGAGAGGAGAGCATTAAGGAATCTCTCATCATTCAACACAAGGTACAAAGCGGGAGCTTCATGATTTGGAGGAAATCAGAGGAATAACATGTTCATGAACCAATGAACTTGTTCTTATTTCGCGTATGCCAAGTGAAAGCGGTACATGAAAAAAACCCTCTAAATAACAACCAGTGATGAAAACTACTAACAAAGGCAAGGAAACCACCAATAAGGCTAATGGCATCCAAGACACTGCACAAATCCCAATTTTTGAATAGATGTCTTCTCATCGAACACAAGGGAAACCACCCAATCAATTCCCAATGATGAAGTGTCAATTGTTGGGTTCAAGGTTACCTACCAATGATGAAAGTAGGAACATGGTGCATGATAGGACTATAGTATCATGTGATTCATAGACAAACTAAGGGTATGGCCAACATGCAAAGTCAAGAGTTTTGAGAAGTGGCTGAGACAGGTTGATATACATCCTTTAAAAAATATCATGAGACATATGGAAGACTCCGACAACATAGACTTAATGATGAAATGATGAGATGAAGGAGGCATCAATCAAATTCTCCATAGGGACTGGAAGAGTAACCAGTCGGTAGAGAAGACTCTGTAACGAGCTCAACTTCCTAAGGCCATGCTAATCCAAAAATTATGATGATGAATGGACTCAAATAAATTTGTTCAATATTCAAAGGCGACACAACTGCTGCCAATATAAGATAATACTCCCTTTTCGCCCATCTTTTTTGGTTTTTTCATAGACAAATGAATGATATGATACAAAGGAGGAAATGAGTGTCGCAGGTAAGCAAAACTAGTTCCAGTAGTGGAACATACCTATGCTCAATGCAAGGAGATGCATGCGGGAGGTGGAAACTCATGGGAATGTTCCCTCCTAGGTATAGGGTGTCAAATTGCGAAGTATATTATCGAGGCTCTTATTGGTTGAGGATGAAAAAAATGTTGAGGAAACGATTTATAACGCAAAGTGATAACCGACTATAGGCTTAATACTGAAAGAAAGGGAATGATATGCAATCACAACTTAACGCAAAAAAATGTCCTTTTTTATGACTTTTAGTCTACTTGGTGTGAAAAAGGGATAAAATTGTGCCAAGTAGACGTCCTTTCAAATTCAGTTTACAAGTGTGAAAGAGACAAGTTCAATTGACAATATTTTATCTTTTCGAAAACGAGTCGGAAAAGAGATTAACTAATACTCACAACCTTTCAAGTCCAATTTAACGAGTGTGAAAGGGAGAAATCACTCGACAATCTTTTCTCTTTTTAGATGAGTCGGAAAAGAGAAATGTATGCATGATTTCTAATGATTGGGAAACTGAGTGGAAAATCTAGCGAGAAAAAATGGGGCAGCCGAAAGATGAAGAATAACATGTTAGGGATGATTTAGAAATAGGTGAGGGGTAGGGGAATGACTAGAAAAATGGTGTTGGAAATATGTCAGTACCATCAGCACGAGAAGTGTAGTCCCCAGTCTCCACAAAAGGAGTAAAATGAAAAGATAAGGGGAAGGAGCTAGTAGGAGGTGCACTCCATAAGACCAAAGTGCACAAGGTACCCCCAGTATATACTATGACTAATGATGACATGAACCGAATTGACTATCAAGGATAGGACATCACAGATGAAGTCATTAAGGAAGCGATGAGGAAACAAGTATAGAAACACTAGAAGGTGCATGATCAGTTGGTAATAATGAAACAACTCTTACAATCATCCATAATAACACCATAGCATAGAGAAAGTGGACAATTGGGCATAAGTTCGGTAGAGGAAGCACATACTACCAATCTACCTCTAACCGAGCTAGCAACGAGGTGCAAAATGTTAGAAATAGAGATAGATGCATTTGAGTTCCCAATGCCTGAACTACAAGAACATATGTAGAGACTAAGCCACTTGAACATATTGGTGTCATAGATGCCTATATGAAGAAAACCCCCCTTCTCTCCTAGAGGATGATCAACCTCCCGATCAAGGATATTCAAATACTTGAGCTAAATTATCTCCTTGGGACCTTGCTAGCCCCAAAGTAATTTAACACAGGCCCCTTAAATCCTTAGGTGCAAGTCCTATGGAACCCGCGGGCCCTTTTCTTAGCGCTCTTGGAAAATTTAAGTTGGAAAAAACTAGGTCCTTTTACTAGGATATTCTCTCATATGACCTTGGACTATGACCTGAGGCTAATCCTTAAGGTGCTCCAGAAGTTTGAGCTTCGACCATTTTGACAACAACTAACCCTTTTTTCCCCAAATTTTGAACCGACAAACTCGGCTGGACCAGATCTACAGTTCATGCTCCTCTTACAGCCAATGCCTATGATCAACTTTGGAACTTTGACATTCGGGAGTTCCAAATGTTACATCAAATATTTCTTCCAAAGTGTTTCGTACTCAAAGTTATGGATCTAGTGCCACGCATCCTTTCCCAACAGACAGTTCAGATCCTTCCTTTACTCTACTTCAGGCGACTCTTCGTCAATGGCTCCACCTTCCTCCTTAGTTTTCCCTGAAGTCTGCAATCTGGTGACGTGTGTCCTTCCTAGATTGACGGTCACACCTGAATTCACTACTTTTGGCTTCGGGAGTTTTGCAACCTCCATGTTCTCTTTTCCCCATAGTAACTTTCTTCTAAAGTACACGATATGACGACACGTGTCCTTCTTTGATCAACTGCCAAAATTGACTTCACTATTTTGAGATTCGGAGTTTTGGTTACTCCACCTTGCTTTTCCTGTGAAGGACTCTTCCTCTGAAGCTTGCGGATCTATGCCATGTATCCTCACGATAACCAACGTCTACGATTATTTCACTCTTCATGACTTTGGTGTAAAAGTATATTTAATCCATGCAATTTCTCTAAATCTATTCTTTTTGAACTTGCTTATCTGATGCCACGTATCCTCCTCACAACCAACGATTAGGATTACTTCACAAATTGAGGACTTCGGTGGTCCTCGCTCTTCAAACACTTGAACACATCAAAACCATGAAGTGTCGAAGGATTCCACGGATGACCTCTGTGAAACTCTCCCATATCTAATGGTCTTGAACGATCCCACTTCCTCTTGAACAAATATTTCTCATTAATATACGAAATATTAAAGGGCTCCTCCCTATTGAATAATTTTCAATTTCTCTCCCTCTTGATCTTCTTCTTCCTCGAAACCTCTAACTCCTTAGAACAATTCTTCGATACTTAGTTGAATTTTGACTCTATGCACACCTTTCAACAGGTCTCCTCCCATGATTCAACTTATTTTTGAGCGACTGTGCACACCTTGCACCAGTTTTGGCATGCTTCTGCAAATACTCTTAATTTACTCCTCCTGAGCTTCTGATTCAAAAGACTCTTTCAATGCACTCCTGGCTAAAACTTATTCACTCCTTGCATACAAAGATCAAAGTTGTATCTCTTGAACTTCTGAGTCACAATAGACTCTATCAACACACATCTTGTGGACACTTATGCACTCCTTGCATACAAAATATTAACGTTATCTCTTCTAATCTTCTGAGTCAAAATAGAATCTATCAATGCACACCTTTTGGACACTATGCACTCCTTGCAGAAGTTCATATAAGAGAAACAATTGAAAATTATCTAACTCTCACAGATTCATACATTCAATAGTATAATCCATACATACATGAGAACAAGTGATAACAAAGAACATAATTGCTAGCAGGAAAAATCCCCCTATGGCTACACTAGGGTTTACAATGTAGGTAGATAAATAACCATTTAAAATTATCCTACTTATCTAACTACCCCAAACATACCCCATACTTATGAAAGAAAGAAAAATGATAAAGATCAGATAAATTTACCTTTACTCCGCGTCCGATGATGATCCTTTCATGCTCGATGGCTTCGCTAACTGTAAACCTCCTCCCAAGGCTGGCCTGCATTCAAAGACAGAAAAACATAGATATACAATCATACATTTCATACATAAATATGGGTTATATGCTATAATAAAAACATAAAACAAATGCAAACATTCAACACATCATGTTTTGGGACAGGAAAAGTACTTCTTTTATTGATAATACAATGATCACTTACAACCAAAGTTGGCTACTACTCCAAAAACCTAGTCCGAGCTCCTCTTCACCAAGCTCCAAGTGAATATCTAATAATATTCTCCTCTCAACCTTCTTCTTGGGAAGTATAATGGGTTTATTATGGAGGAAGTAAAACAAATGGGAATTCTGAGGAAATTCTCACAAAAGGGGTTGCAAATGCTTTGGGCAAGGAGGGGATGTGCAATGGGTAGAGTTTCACTGTTCTTGTGTCTATATGTGGAATGAGACCCCAACACCTCCTTTTATTTGACAAAAGGATGGTTATTTGGTTGGGTTATGGGCTATAGGTGGTGGATTAGTTGGGAAACTACCGAATAGTACGTAATCTCAATGAATTCCTTGCAACTTTTTATTTTTTTTTAATTTTTCAAGTATACGCAGGATGTAGTGGTGCAACATGCATACGTATGAGGGTTGTAGTGGTGAAACAAGCATATGTACGTGGGATGTATTGGTGTAGGGAATGTACTTTTACACATTATTTTTGTCGTCCCTAGTACCATTATTGATGTAAACCTATATGTTGCCTTCAGAGGGGTCAGTGGCCTGAATTCCTGAAGAAATAAGGAGAAGATTCTATGGTGAGGTGGCCTCCAATTGGTTTGGATCTTACTCACTTTCATGATTTAGAGGGATCATCCTAACCTCCTCACCTTATCCTCTTCAACTTATAAAAGGAGAGGAGCTCTCATGGAGAAAGTTAGCTTGATTGGGTTGGAAATTTATTGAGCTTGTATGTTGGCTTTGAGCTTTTCTTTGTCAAGATAGATGTCATATCTATAGTCTTAGAATCCATGGATTAGAAGTGTGTGGGAAGAAAGGAACTAATGGAAGGAACCTGACAACATCAAGGCATCTTGTTGTATCTTTCTTCCACATTATTTAATACAGTGACATGGTTCTTTCCCATAAAATTCTTCTCATTTTATTGCATGAATCCTTAATCACATGCATAGGTTTTCATTGCAGATACTATTATTTCTTTCACTTTGGTTGGTTCGTGTCATTGCAGATATGATCTCACAAGAGCACAGGAGAAAAGCAAGGACAACAGAGATATAAGGAAGCGATATCTAAAGGTATGTCATCCATTGCTTCTTTGGTAGTAAATTCAATGGTAGCAACTTAGGGAAAGTATCATGTCTTGTATTGTTTTGTTCTAGATCCAGGTGGATCCAGGGAGATTACTTTATGTCTGCATTCACTGATTTATCCTACAACAAAATTGGCGACTCCACTGGGAACATAAACTAATCTCCCTAGATCCACCTGGAGGTAAACTAATATTCAAAAAATGAGTTCTTTAGAAGAGCAACTCAGTGATGGTTTGGCAAAAAAATGCAAGTAAGAGGGCCAACTCTCAGATTTAAACAAAAATCCTACCATTCATTCATATAGACACAATAACAACAAAACCAAACAATTTGGATCAATATTATTTGTTATATTGATTCAAATTGTATATACATGGCTACAACTCTAATAAGTTTCAACAACAATAACATTCATCAGTCTTCAACTAAATTTCAGCAGCCTCCAACTAAATTTCAGCAGCCTCATTTGGGCAAAATAACACACATTTATACAAGAGGGATCATAGAGTTTTCCCTCCAACTACCTTAGAGATATCCTATCGAATTAAAAGCTTTCAACTACTAAGGATTTATTACAATAAATGTTCAAGATAGACAAATAAAAGGGAATGCTCCAAATATGTAATGCAATATATCACATTAAAGGAAATATGATCTCCATCGATCTCATGTGATCGTTCATCCTCGAAATATTTAATATCTTCTTTAATTTCAATCCATTCAAAAATATATATAGGATACACCATATGTTAAAAGTAAAAAATATTCCAGAAGGCACGGTAGGGCATTGAGCTATCTTCCACATGCACTTTGATGACAATGCTCCTGCATCATACTCCTCTGGAAAAACATTCATGGACTCATGTCCATGAGCTCTTGCACTGACTTTCCATGCTTCTGAATATCTCCTCCATTTAACCAACTGGAATATTTTGTTGGGTGTCCTTTCCACTTCACCAAATACTCAAAATAAGTCTTTCTCCTGGTCTTCTTTCCAGTCCTATGATCTATGATCTTCTCCATTTGTGTATTTTTTGCTACATGGTTCTTCTTCTCCCACTGGATCAATTTCTGATCTTCTAAATCTCTGGTGTCATCTTTCATGTAAGGATACATGTTCGAAATGTTTTAATATGGGTGATATACCCACATCTTCTGGAAGCTCTATCTCATAAGCGTTGACACCAAATTTCCTTAGGATCTTTCATGGTCCTATATTCGTGAGCTTTAGCTTGTTATATGTTCCCCTTGGAAACCTACCCTTCTTGATATGTGCTAGAACTTGATCTCCTACTTCAAATTGAATTTCTCTCCTATGCTAATCAAATCTGCGTTTATACTCTCTGCTATTGTTGTGCAACTCCTCTTTGATTTGATTATGAAGCTTCTTCATTTCTGCAGTGAAGTATTCTACTCCAGCACTTTTGTATTCATTCTTATCTAGATCTCTCAACTCTTATACTCCTCTTGGATTCATCCCATATACTATTTGGAATGGAATCTTCCCTGTACTTCTGTTTGGTGAGTCATTGTATGCAAAATATTCTTGTGACAGAATTTGATCCCACTGGATATGATGTTTAGTAACCAGACTCCTCAACAAATTTCCTAAACTCTGATTTACCACCTCAGTCCGTCCATCCATTTTGAATGTGATATGTTGAACTAAAAGATAGTTCTTTACCCAGAATCTTCCACAATTTCCTCCATAAATGACCAACAAATTTAGTGTCCCTATCTAAGACAATACTCTTAGGCAACCCATGAAGTCTCATAACTTCCTTGAAAAACAAATTTGCAATGTGTGTTGCATCATTAGTTTTCAAGCATGGGATAAAGTGTGCCATATTTGAAAATCTATCCACTACAAAAAATATGGAATCACTTCCCCTTTGTGTTCTTGGCAATTCCAACACAAAATCCATGCTTATTGCATCCCAAGGCCTGTCTAGAATAGGAAATGGTTGATACAGTCCATTGTTATGCTTATTTCCTTTTTCATACTAGTAAATATTACATTTGTTTACAAACTTCTTCACCTCTACCCTCATACCTGGACAATAGTATGAACTATTCAACTGTGCAAATGTCTTGTCATGGAAAAAATGTCTTGCTAGCCCTCCACTATGTTTTTCCTTTAGCATATTTTCTCTCATTGACCTCTTTGGTATGGAAAACTCGAAACCTTTAAACAAAAATCCATGTTGAATCAGATACTCTATCCACTGGCTTCTGTCACTGAGAACATGATTTGTAGATGCTTCATATTCTTCTTTAAAATCTGGGTCATCACGATACATCTCCTTAGGGAGTTCAAACCCTAAGGTTTTCACTTGAAATTCCTACAGAATCAGACATCTCCTACTTAATGCATCGATAACTTTGCTAGCATTACCATAAATATGCTTAATGAAAAAAGTGGAATTTTGCATAAACTCTATCCACTTAGCATGTCCTTGATTTAACTTCTTATGTTTGGTTATGAATTGTAAAGCATGATTATCGCTATACAAAACAAACTATTTTGGAACAAGGTAGTGACTCCATTTATTCAAGGCTTGGATTATTGCATAAAATTATTTATCATATTTGCAATACTTTCTCTTAGTTTCATTCAACTTCTCACTAAAATATGCAACATGCCTATTATCTTGGCTCAAGACTGCTCCAATTGCAACTCTACTAGCATCACATCTTACTTGAAATGTCTTCCCCAAATCTGGAAAGAACATAATCGGTTGTTTTGTTATATTCTCCTTTAATATCCTAAAACTTTTCTCATCTTCTTATGTCCATTTAAAAGACTTGTGCCTCTTATTCACCATATCCCTCATTGGTGCACAAATTCCACTTAAATTTCTAATGAACTTCATTACAAACTTGCTAATCCATGGAAGCTTCTTACCTCAAATATTCTCCTTGGAGATGGTCATTATTTGATTTCTCTCATCTTATATGGATCCATACTCAATTCATTTGAAGAGATCACAAAACCCAATTAAAAGATTTATGTCTTCATAAAAGAGTATTTCTTCAAATTTATCAACAACTTCTCTCATTGCAATCTTCTCATCACTAATGTCATATGTCTCAAGTGATCTTCTTCAGTTTTAGTGAAGACTAATATATTATGCATATATACAATCACAAACTTACCAATGAAATCTTTCAATACCTCATTCATCAACCTCATAAAAGTACTTGGGGCATTTTTTAATCCAAATGGAATAACAAACCACTCATACAACCCTTCATTTTTTTTCAAGGTTGTTTTCCACTCATGACCTTCTGTCATCCTTATCTGGTGATATCCACTCTTTAGGTCTATCTTTCAAAAATAATTTTCTCTACTCAAACAATCCATTAAGTCATCCATCCTTGGAAAAGGAAATATGTAACTTATGGTTATCTTTTTTATGGCTCTTGATTCTATACACATTCTCCATCCTCCATCCTTTTTCAGACTTAACAAAGTTGGTACTGCGCATGGATTCAAACTTTCTCTGACCAAATCTTTGTCCATCAAATCCTAGAATTGTCTCTTTACCTCCTCATTCGCTTGAGATGTTAATGTGTATGATTCTTTGTTCGATATAATTTCTCTTGGTATTAGATCAATGTGATGGATAATACTTCTGATGGGTGGAAATGAGCTAGGTAACTCATCCACTTCTATTTCAGAAAAATTCTCCAACATCTCTTGAACTTATTCAGAAAGATCATCCATACAATTACTTGTAAGGAAAAGTCTCGGTTTCCTCACCACAACAAACTACATCTCTTGTTCCTTCTTGACTTCACTCAAGAGTTCCTTCCAACTCATGAGAAGTATATTTGTGTTGTTTTCTTCCTTTAATTTATTTTCCTCTATTGGAAGTAACATGTGTGTCCTACCATTCTTATCCAAAGTATAAGTATTTTTTATCCCATCATGAATGACATTCCAGTGATACTGTCATGGTATCCCCAAAAAAACATGACATACATCGATAGGAATCGCATCACGCAAAATCTCATCTCTATATCCTCCTATCTTAAATTTAACTAGGGATTGTTTAGTTACCATTACTTGGTGTCCTTTCTACAACCATGAGACTCTATACGAACTCAGACGCGTAGTTGTCTCTATATCCAATTTCTCCACCATATCCATGGATACTAACTTATCAGTGATCCCACTGTAAATTATCACCTTGCATACCCTATCTTCAGTCTTGCAAGCAGTCCTGAACAAACTGTTCCTCTGCACTACTTTCTCAACCTCTGGCTCTAACTTCAAGAGAACCGTCTTCATCATCGGAGATTTCTCATCTTTTGCACCTTTTTCTTCAGCATTCCACTTCTATTCTTTCGAAATGTGAGATTCGCCTTTGATACATATGGATATTAGTGGCCACCCACCTTTTTTGATTGGCTCAAAATAGTTTTCTGGCTATTTTGGCAATTTACTATTTTTAGCAGTTTTTAATTTTTAGCAGTTTTTGGCAATTTACTATTTTGGCAATGAAGTTTTTTAGATATAGAGGTTCTCAATGAGATCCAAAGGCATGATTGAGGCCCCAAAATTAATTTCCTCTACGATACCTTTCCAACGATCTATCATATTCCTAAAATGAAGATCATATGCAAAAGTTACGACCCCGAGATGTTGATGTACTAACTTACCCAAACAGGGCCCACATGAATTTTAGTGCTTCATGTCATAGGGTTAGGTTCTTAGATGTATAGGTTTTTTGGCATTCCTTATTATTGTAAAAATGCCTTCAGAGCCTCATTGTAATCATCTTCTTGTGAATGTGAGTAGCAGTCACATCTCTTCTCAGAAATAAGCTGCCACCATTCTAGCGAGTCTTTCACTCTGTATTTTTACAGTGTCTGTACATTTCTTTCATTAATAGAAATCATGTATTACTATATATCTGTGTCTATAATTGCATCTATGATATATTTCTGTTATATTACTGGATATACACGATATCTCTATGCATTTCTTTATTATATCTCCGCTCTCATTTCGTGCCGAAAATAATCCAAATTAGTGGCATCAGAGCAGGCTGCTCTTGATCATTTTTTTTTCAATGCATGTCCTCGATGAGGTCCGAGTATAGCAAGTTGGTTTTCAAGCTTGTCTCTCATGAGAAAAATCGCTCTCACACACCCAAGAAACCCTCAATGGTAGAAGAAAAGAAAAATGACGGAGCAGACGATCCTATCAGTCTGGTTCTTTAGAAAGCTCTCACACGACAGAGCGATGAAATGATGGAGAATTTTTCCCACATCCTTCAACGCATTCCAATAGAAACAGGTGCATATTCATTAAGCGACCACTTTGGAAGCACCTCACCTTTCAAGGTACAATTTAATTTTGATATTCATGTATTTGAAGGAAAAACAGATGTAGAAGCCCTAGACAAATGATTAAATCTGCTAGAAGGGTATTTATTTGTTCACAATTTTTTCGACAGAGAAAAGATCACCTTCGCACTCCTTAAAGCTCTCCCTCATGTCAAACATTGGTGGGAAACTTACTAGGAGAAAAGTTCCACGGAGGAGTCTGGAATATATGGGGTCAAGCCCACTTGGGATTTTTTTGTGGGCGTGGTAAAGGAACAATATTACCCTGTTAGCAACTATGAGGACCAATACATGAGATGGAACACACTGCAACAAGAGAGGGGACAAGCAGTTTCAGAGTTCACCAACATCTTCCATACCTTGTGCACCAAGCTAGGTATCAAAGACTTTGAACGACATTTGGTTCTGAAATACCGTGGGGCTCTACACAGATACATCGAAACTGAAATGGTTTTTTTGGACATCTCATCAGTTGGTGTTGCTTATCGATATGTTGTTAAAATCGAGCAGACATTTAAGCACCAGACCAAACGGGATTTCAGGTCTGCAAATCCATAACAACCAAAGTATGACAAAGATGGACCTAACAAATAGTCTCTTGAAAACTAGTCCAAGCCACAGGAAAAGAAGGGTCATGGGAAGACAAAGAAGGAAACTGAAAAATGGTATGATTTACACAAAATCCCATGGCACAACACCGATGAATGTTTCTCAAAACATTCATTGGTTGTTGATATCAAAGACAAGGAGCCGAAACTTGATTCAGAATATGATTATGAAAATACTAGTAAAGGACAAATCATTGACGCAGACCCCACTATTATTGTTGCGACTGCAGTAATTCAACCAGAAGAACCAATAGATCCTCAAGAGGGGGAGCACCTTTTTCATTCACAGATGTGGGTGAAGGGGACCCCACTGGATTTTATTGTTGATAGGAAAAGCCAGAAGAATCTCATCTCAGCAGAGGTCATCAAACAGTTGGGATTGTCGACAACACCACACCCGTAGCCATACAACACCATGTGGATTTTCCAAGGATAAGATCTTCGTGTCAGCCAGTAGTGTTTATTATCATATGGCATCCAACCCTTCAAGGATGAGGTATTATGTGATGTTTCCCCATTGGATGTCTATGATGTTCTCTTGGGCTAGCCATATATGTGGAGATGCCATGTTGTTTATGAGTCGCGACCTTGGAATGTCGTTGTTTCTCTAGGGGGGCATATCTACAGAATACCAGAGGTATTTCTGACTACTGTTCCACCTAAAAAGTGTCTCAAGGTATTATTTCATACTGCAAAATTCATCTTCTTCACAATTTGTTCAAAATGGGAACATAAGGACACTGCAACCGCTAGAGCTTTGTCCCAAACACCTTCTATCGAATAGAAGCAGGTTGACAAGGTTGCAACAAAGCGCAAATATTCCTTCTACACATCATCCTTTCATGTATCCTGACTTGTTGAACAACCTCATCCTTGATAGGTTCATGACAGACTTCCACAAACTGAGGAGCACCACGTCTCCAACAAGGCAATCAACTCACCAAGATGCATATTTAGAAAACGCTTTTCCCTCTCCCCCTGGAGCTAAATGAAATGGAGACAATTTATTCCTAAGGAAAGAGGATTGATGTATGTGGATATCGGTGGCCACCCACCTTTTCCGACTGGCTCAAAATAGTTTTTTGGCAATTTTTGGCAATTTACTATTTTTAGCAGTTTTTAACTTCTGGGGCCATTTTGAGGGCCCAAATGAAGGTTTTTCTAGATAGAGGTTCTCAATGAGATCCAAAGGAATGATTGAGCCCTTAAAATTAATCTCCTCAATGATACCTTTCCAACGAGTTATCATACGCCTAAAACGGAGATCGTATGCAAAAGTTACGACTCCAGGAAGTTAATGTACTGACTTACCCAAACGGGGCCCACATGACTTTTGGCGCTTCATCTCCTAGGGTTAGGTTTTTGGATGTATATGGTTTTGGGAATTCCTTCTTATTGTAAAAAGTCCCTCAGAGCCTCATTGTAATCATCTTCTTGCGAATGCGAGTAACCGTCACATCTCTTCTCCAAGATAAGCTACCACCATTCTAGCGAGTCTTTCACTCTGTATTTTTACAGTCTCTATACATTTATTTCATTTATAAAAATCATGTATTACTGTATATCTGTGTTTATGGTTGCATCTTTGATATATTTATGTTATATTATTGTATATACGGGATATCTCTATGCATTTCTTTATTATATCTCTTCTCTCATTTCATGTCAAAAATAATCTGGATCAACCTCCTCCTTATTTCCTTCTCTCAGGGAATTCCCAAGACATGTGTCATGTCTTTCAACATGCATAACACTTCACTTCTCCTCCACTGCCTCTTCCTCTTCCTCAAGGAAAATAATTTCTTCCAACATACTCTCTCCCTTAGGAACTTCCTCCTTTTTCTGATTTACTGTGTGGTTTCTCAGACTCAACCTTGGGCTTATCTTCCTTATCATGGACAATCCCCTTACCTTTATTTAGAATCCTTCCTCCTCTTTGTTGGCTTTGTTTTCTGGCAAACTTCTCCTCTGCCTTTAGTGCAATCTGATAATCATCCTCCACTATCCTCACTTCCATAATGTTGATTTCATCCTGGATTTCATATCTCAGGCCATTTATATACCTAAAAACTTGTTCATCAACTTTCTCTCTCTGTCCAGCCCTGATGTTCAACTTGTAGAAATCCTCTGTGTACTCCTTCACTATCATTCCGTTATGTGTTAGGTTCTACAACTTCCTGAACCAATTTATCTGATATTCCTTGCGTATGAATTTAGCCTTCAGATTGGCTACCATTATGTCCCAATTATTGATCTTTTGTTTTCCTTTACATATTTTGTCAGTCTACAATTCATCCCACCACAACACTGCATGCCTTTTTAATCTGGAGATAACATGTTTCACCTTCTTCTCCTCAACGACATCTTCATAGTTGAAGTACTTGTCCATTGATATTATCCAATCCCATAATTATTCCATATCTAAATTGTCTTCATACATCAGGATGTCTATCTTTGTTCTATCTCTCAACTTGACAACAACTTTCAACAAGTGTTCTTTTGCATCATATTCTCTTCCATCTTCTTCAAATTCCCTTTCTTCACTCTCTGCATCACTGATGTCTCCAGCATGAGGTACTTTCCTTTGTGTTGTCTCCATAACATCCAATCTTGTGTGAATTTCTCTCATCTCCCTTTCCAAAGCTCGATTTTCTATAGGTGGCTTTGCACGTCTTCTAGGTGGCATTGTGCTAACCTTTTATTCACACATAGAACACAATTTGAGACTCTGATACCACATGACACAGACCCCCCTTCTCTACTAGCGGTTGCTCGACCTCTAGGTCAAGGATATTCAAATACTTGAGTTGAATTAGCTCCTAGGGACCCTGCTAGCCCCAAACTAATTTAATAGAGGCCACTTATCGTCTTAGGCCCAAGTCCTATGGAGCCCACAATCCCTTTTCCTGACGCTCTTGGAAAATTTAATTTAGCGGGCGCTAGCTCCTCTGACTAGGCTCTTCTCTCGTATAACCTCGGGATATGACCCAGGGATAATCCTTAAGGCACTTTGGAAGTTTGGGCTTCTTCCATTTTGACAACAACTAACCATTGTTTCCCCAAACTCCAAACCACCGAACTCGCTTGGCCAAGATCTATGGTTCATTCTCTTATGATAGCCAATGACTGTGATCAAATTCAGAACTTCAGTGTTCGAGAGTTTTGAACGTTACAACACACCTTTATTTCGAAGTGTTATGTACCCGTAGCTATGGATCTAGTGCCACATGTCCTTTCCCAATGTATAGTTCAAATCCTTCCTTTACTCCACTTCAAACGACTCTTGGTCAATGGCTCCACCTTCCTCAGTTTTACTCGAATTCCACAATATGGTGACGTGTGTCCTTCCCAGATCGATGGTCACACCTGACATTGCTACTTCAGGCTTCGAGATTTTTGCAACCTCCATGATCTCTTTTCCCCGAAGTACCATTCTTCTGAAGTACACGATCTAACGACGTGTGTCCTTCTTCGATCAACGACCAAAATAGACTTCGCTATTTTGGTCTTCGGGGGTTTTGGTTACTCCACCTTGATTTTCCTCTGAAGCTTGTGGATCGCTTCCACATATCCTCACGGCAACCAATGACTAGGATTACTTCGCTCTTTGTGACTTCAACAGAAAATGATATTTACTCCATGCAATTTCTCCGAAGCTCTTCTTTCCAAACTTGCTTATCCACTGCCAAGTATCCTCCTCACAACCAACAGTTAGAATTACTTCAGGAATTGAGGACTTTGGCAGTCCCTGCTCTTCAAAAATTTCAAAAAATCTGAACCACGAAGTGCCGAAGGATTCCACAGCTAACATTTTTGCAACTCTCCTGGATCTAATGGTCTGCAATGATCCCACTTCCTCCTGAACATATATTTCTCGTTAATTTATGAAATATTAAAGGGTTCCTCCCTATTTAATAATTTCCACCCACTCTCCCTCTTGAGCTTGTTCTTCCTTGAAAAATCCAACTCCTCGGAGTGTTTCTTTGACACTTAGTCAAATTTCGACTCTGTGCATGCTTTCAACAGGTCTCATCTCACGATTCAAATTCTTTGTGAGCAACTATGCACACCTTGCAACAGTTCTGACACGCCTCTACAAATACTCTTAAGTTACTCCTCCTGATATTCTGAGTCAAAAGACTATGTGAACACACTCCTGGTGAACACTTATGCACTCCTTGCATACAAAGTTCAAAGTTATCTCTCCTAAAATTCCGAGTCACAACAGATTCTGTCAACACACACCGTGCAGAAACTTATGCACTCCTTGCATACAAAATCTTAACTTTATCTCTTATGATCTTTTGAGTCAAAATAGAATCTGTCAATGCACACCTTGCAGACACTATGCACTCCTTGCATAGGCTCGTAGAAGAGAAACAATTGAAACTTATCTAACTCTCATAGATTCATACACTCAATAGTATAATCCATGCATATAGGAGAACAAGTAATAATAGAGAAGATAATTTAAATATAAAGCCTACCATTCATTCAGATAGACACAATAACAACAACACCAGACACTTTGGATCAATACTCTATGTTATATTCACTCAAATTCTATATACATGGCTACAACTCTAATAATATTCAACAGCAATAACATTCATCACTCTTCAACTAAATTTCAGCAGCCTCATTTCGGCAACAAAACACACATTTATATAAGAGGGCTCATAGAGTATAAGAGAGAATGCTCCATATCTGTACTGCAATCTATTACATTAAAGGAAATATGATATCGATCTCATGTGATCATTCAACCTTCGAATACTTAAGATCTTCTTTAATTGCAATCCATTCAAAAATATTTACAGAATACACCATCTTTTAAAATTCAAAATGATTCCAAAAGGCGTGCTAGGGAGATGAGTTGTCTTCCACGTGTGCTTTGATGATGATGCTCCTGCATCACTATACACATATTACAAGGCGACTGTCTAAAATTTGTACAAGGAAATTCTTGAGGTATTGATCGTAGTAGAGGCTAGTATGAAAGAGAAGGTCTTGAAAATTATTGAAGTCATCAAAGGCTTCTGCATGGGGATTGAGGACCTACAATTTCACAGTACACCAGGAACACCATCAGAGGAAAGAGCAGGCAAAGAGAGAACAACGATGATAGTCGTAGAAAAAATCAAGAAGGTGGAGGAAGAATGTGCAAAACGTTGTGAGGAAAGCATGAAAATATGGAAAAACATGGTAGAGGATCTAGAGATGAAGGTTGTGGAAGAAAAATTAAGGGATGTGTGGGAAAAGGAGCAGAAAGCTTCAAAAATCATAAACAATCTTCCACCAACTAAACGAATGATGACCATTTTGGAATAGAGGCAGTCATGTATGGAATTTGAAAAGTTGCAAGATTAACAAAATTTTCTTCAGCACCACTTAGGAACTCTGCAAGAAGAAGCATTGAGGGTGATAGGAGAATTGGCCACTGGACAGGGAAATGTGAAACAAGAAGCACGTGAAATGGAAGCAAAGCTTACTTCCCTGATTATGCAAGGTGTAGAAGAAATTTTTGAAACTAAGGATGAATTAATAAAGGAAGTTGTGGTAGATAAGTAAACCTCCCAAATGTTTATCCAAGGATGGAGGACCGCAAAACAGGCCTAAGTGGCTCGAGACAATCCATAGGTGAGTGTTGGGGGCCTGTTGGATATGCATTGTGGAAATAATATTCATGAAAATCCTAGATATGGAAGAGGTGCACGGTACAAGAAAAAGAAGAAGGAAGACAAGGAATACTCGAGAGTGTGCAGTTGAGGTGCATTTAGGAGTACAGTGCGTAGAAAGAACATATAGAGAAAAGTAATAAAGTAGAGGAATAAAGAAAGGAATAAAGCAGGTGAAAAGTAAGGATGATATCCCTATGTGTTGAATATAGAAGGATGCCCAAAAGAAGGAAGAACAACAACCGATATGAAAAAGAAACATGCAGATGAAAAATCAGGTGAAAGCAGCCTGAACAAGAAGTCAATTTGAGTTATCATGAATTGTAATAAGGCTTTGGGAAGAGAAAAGTAGGGTTTTAATCCTTAGCATTCCTGTATAAAAATGAAATGGGTTGGGAGAATAGGCATTATGTTATGGTAAATAAGAGACTGATAGAATGATCTACATAAGTCACTAGTGATTCTATGTCTAAATGTTAAGGAGATGATGCAGAAAGAGAGGGGTTTGCACTAAAAAATGACTAGGATAGGAGAAGGAAAAAGATAGCATGGTGTATCTTTGTAAGTGCAGTTGATAATCCTAAGAAAATTACATAAAGAATAATAAAGAAGTTAGGCATTGTGGACGTAGCGCAAAGTTGCGTGAACCACATTAACTACTTTGTTTGTTTTTCTTTCATGTGATTTGTCATGGATACTTTCTTGATGCATGTTAGACCAGAATTATTCTCTGTGTGATCATAGTGCAATAGTATCAATGTCATAGTACATGGTTTATGTTGTAATATGAAGTATAATGGTAATGCATAATTGAATTCACTAAAAGAGAAAATACAAAATAATGCACGCAAAACAGATAAGTAAGAATGACAAATATGAGCACCTCCCATACCCTCACTACTGCAGAAACTTGATTCTTGCAACCCTAATAGATGCCTCGAGTGAGACTTCATCTGTATGTAAGTGATTTTGAAATGGCCAGTTTTTGAAGGGTTTTGTTGGTCAAGATAACTCGAAACCTAGGGTCTTACAACCGTGCACAATGCCAACAAATCATGTTCAATTTTATTTTAGTTCTCACAAATATTTAGGGTTGTTGGACTTAATTCATTCTAATGTTCTTTCTGTAGTGAAAGTTCCTTTGAAATCCAAGGCTTTGTATTATGTGTTATTAATAGATGATTATTCTAGAAGGACATGGGTATAATTTGTAAGAACTAAATATAATATTTTTAGTCAGTTTAAGGAGATTAAAACCCTCTTGGAAAATGACACTAGTAAGAAGATCGAGGTTTTGAGGACGGATAATGGTGACCTGATTTTTTTTCTATATATTTTAATAGTTTTTGTATGAATAATGGAAATGAAATACATACTACAAATTGAAATACCCATTAACAATAGAATAGATGACTAGAACATTGATAGAGAGAGATAGGAATACATTAAGTGGATTTGACCAAGAGAATAATTTCTAGGTTGAATCAATTTATATTGCATGTTACTTGATTAAGAAGTCTCCCACCTCATCTCTAGTGGATAAGACCCCTATGGAGGTATGGAAGGTCAATAACACACTTCAACATCTTCATGTATTTGGTTGTGAGGCATGTACCGAATCCCTAAGGAGTAGCAATACAAGATGGATAATAAGGAAGTGAAATGTATCTTCACAAGATATGTTTTTGGTGTGAAAGGGTACAAGATTTGGGATCCTATGGCTAGAATTGTTTTTATAGTAGGAATGTTATTTTTAGAGAAGTTAAATCTTCTCCCATAGTGGTGCATCCATAAGAGGGTGAGAATATGTTAGTAGTTCAACTACCACCAAAGACCAATAAAAAATCAACAAAAAGTCCATGATGGACCAGATGATATGTTTTCCCTGGTTTCAAATTTAACATCTATTAGTTTATTATATATATAGAAACATCCTTTGATTTAGAGATAGAATAGATGGATGTGAAAAAAATATTCGTACATGGTGTCTTGAAGGAAAATATATATATTACATAGCTAGAGCACTATGTTGAAAAAGATAAAGAGTCTTTTGTTTGCAAGTTAAAAAAAATCTTTGTATGGTCTCAAACAATCTACGAGAATTTGGTACCAAAAATTTTATCCTTTTGTTTGGGGATTAAAATTTCAGAGATTCGAATCAGAGATCAGTATGTGTTTTCAAAATAAGATGGTGGTCATTTCCTTTTTATCACTCTATATGTAGATGATATGATATTCTTGGGTAACAATAAGGATATGATTTATGATTTTAAGTCTCAAATTTTAGCACATACGTAGATGATATGATATTCTTGGGTAACAATAAGGATATGATTTATGATTTTAAGTCTCAAATTTTAGCACAATTTGATATGAAGGACTTGGGGGTTACACAATATATCTTCAGAATAGAGATCAAGAGATATAGAGTTAATGAAAGGATTTAATTGAGAAAGAGTAAGTATGTAAAATATATGCTATAAAATTTCCAGATGGTAGATTGTAAAGCATTGAGTGTTTCAATTTTTTTTGGAACTAAGCTTCCAATTGATGAGTTCCCTACAACACCTATATAAGTGGAGGATGTAGTTTCCATTCCTTATCATAGTTCAGTTGGTAGTTTATGTATGCTATGGTATACACTAGACTAAACATTTTATAAGTTGTGGGAGTCTTGAGTCAAATCATGGCTAATCATAGATGTGAACACTAAGCTTCAATGAGGAGGGTATTCAAATTTTTGAAACGTACCTCTAGATATTCAATTTTCTATAATAGTGATTTTTTAGGGGAACCAAACTCAATGGATATATAAGGTTATGTGGATTATGATTGGGTAGGGGATGTAGATAGAAGGAGATATATGAGTGGATTCACATTTTAGTTTTAAGTGGAGAAGTGAGTTGGATGAGAAAGGAAAAATATATAGAGAGTATAAGGAATGTACAAATTATTTCAAGGAATCCATTTGGATTATGAAACCATGTTTAGAAGTATGGATAAGTCAGAAATATATTATGATTGTGTTAAGATTCAATGTAATAGAAACACTCTCACTTTTTTGTCTAAGAACACAATGTTTCATGCAAAGACAAATCATATATGCATCCATTACCATTCCGTTAGGGACATGGTAGATGATGGAAATGTGTTACTAAATAAAGTTGACACCTTGCAAAATGTTGTAAATGTATTGATGAAATATGTGAGCATTGGTAAATGGAAGTGGTGATGTGCATCTATGGACTTATGGGCCCTATAAATTAGCTCATAGTTTGATGCATTCTCCCTTTTACCCTTGCGAGGTATACGACGAGTGGGAGGATGTTGGGACATGTCTATCATACATCTTGTAGTACTACAATGGATCAAAGAATATCTATAGTGCTACAGTGGAGAATATAATAGTTACAATGTTATAGTAGAGTAGAGAATACTTGCAAAGTAGTGATAGAGAATAATAGAGGAAATTACCTGTTGGTGGTTTCTAGAATGCAAAAATGGAAAACCATAATTTGTTTATGGTTTTACTATGTGTGCTAGGGATAAAGGAAATCATAGAGTGTGAGTCTCATCTTATTGTTATGTTTCCAAAATTTCTCTAGAATTATGATACTATTGAAAAAACTAACTAAGAGCATAGATACTCTATGTTGTAACTATTTTTCGTTGTTAAATAATACATTGAGTTTGATTTAGAGTGTGAGGTTTTTCTGTTAGAAAGGTTTTCCCTAGAGAATTTTGTTGTCTATGGTATATTCTTTATTTCTTTGATGCAATTATTATATTTCTAGTTTTTACACAATATTCTCTCATAAATTAGTGTAGAACCATGTCTTCTTCATTTCATGATCACTAATACAACTAAATGATTATTCATAAATATTAATCTATGTAACCTTTAAGTTAGATATGAAAATCCTATATAATAATATTAGTGTAAACCTT
>SNQJ01S0006245.1:97018-107724 GCA_010110895.2 Picea sitchensis
ATATATATATAACTTGAGTGGGCAAAAATGCTAAAGAAATATTTCCCATCATAATGAAGAAACTCTAACTTCAAGAATACTTCTTAACAAATTTGGGGCCATTTTTTCTTTAAAAAAAAGAGTTTATGAGTACTCCATATCCCATGCTTATTGTGGCCCTTTGTCAAAAATAATATATTTGTGATCCTTTACAATGAGCTACAAAAATTCCTTAAAAGTTTATTGTCATAATTCTTAAAAGTTTATTATCATACTATTGAAAACATAGATTCATAGATTCTCATAATAGTGGATCTAATTAGCATTTTATGCAAAGTGAAAATTATAAATTTACACTTTTACTTAACCACATGGCATGTATTCTTAACCATGTTCCATGGCATAAGAGAGCCACTATATATCTTAGATGATAGAGAGAGGCACTATTTATGTATATGCATCATAATTTATTAATGAACATGTTTCATGGATATAAATTATTTTTGGGTTGAGATGTATTTTTATAACCAAGTATGAAGGACATGTATAATTCTTTCCATATTAAAATTAATATATAACATCTCAACAAATATTTTAATATTTCACATAAATAAAATATTTAAATGTAATCTTTATGTTATATATATAAAACAATTAAAAATAAATAATTTATTATGATTAAGTTATTTTGATTAATAATATTTTAGTATAAGGAATATATCTACTTCTTTTTATATTAAATATAAAATTTGGATATTATAATTATATATATATATATATATAATAATTAATTTAAATTTATTTTAGTTTTGAATTTATTATGTTTTTAGAAAAATGACATTCTTTTACATGCAAATCTTTCTTAAGTTGATAAAATTTACTTAAAAACTTTTAACTCACAAAATTTGATCCTCTAAAAACATAATACCTTTCAAATTAACATAGATTAATTTAATTTATATAATAATTAATTTAAATTTATTTTAGTTTTGAATTTATTATGTTTTTAGAAAAATGACATTCTTTTACATGAAAATCTTTCTTAAGTTGATAAAATTTACTTAAAAACTTTTAACTCACAAAATTTGATCCTCTAAAAACATAATACCTTTCAAATTAACATAGATTTATGTGGATACATAAATATAATGTAACTTATTATAAAATATATTTTATAAATGTAATAATTAATTTTAATTTATATTATAAAATTTATATAATTAACTTTAATTTATATTATAAACTTATAGTTAATTTATATGTAAATTATTTTAAAATCAAAATAATAATCAACAATCATTCAAGATTAGCTTGACTTACTTGAAGTGACAAGATAATATACAATTAAGAAAATTTGCGGAATTAGTTTAAGTGTAAGCTGCCCAGAAAATTTAAAATAACAATTAACAGTCACACATAATTAATATGACTTTAATTGAAGTGACGGATACTTAACGAAATGTGTATACTTTTGATTGTGATGTCAAGTATTTTAATAATTAAACTCAGAGGTGATGATAAGGTTGGTCCATAACGCTTATGTTAACTAAAAATAACCTTTTTTTTATTTATTTTTATGTACCATCAATATTAAAAAAATCCGGATTTTTTTTCTAAAGATTGTAAAAAAATCATATAACATTTCTTCTATGAGAGAACTAAAACTTTTAGTCCTCGTTAAAGTGACAAGTGAAATGTTTTACAACGACAAGCGAAATGTTTTACAAATTCCATCTTTCGAGTCCATGTCATATTCACAAATTAGTCAAATTACTCCTATGTTATATCATGAATCATATATCATTCTAATAATGCAGTTGTTTTTAAGTTTACTAAATACTTTATGTTTTGCAAAATTATAAATAAAAACTACAATGATTGTCGAGGCTTGCCCATTATGTTGTTTAATGATTATAAAAACTAGCCCAGTTACTTAATCTCTGGACACCAGGAGCCTCATATTTTGGGGCTCGCCATAGCTTATACCTGTAAGTGTAAGTAGGTTAATTAAGTTAACAAATAATCTGTGTTAATCAAGTGTTTTTATGATTAAAGGAAGCAGAATGACAAAGCTTTTACAAGTAATCGAAGCAGAATGACATGGACAAGGGTTATCTGTGTTAATCTTAATTTTTAATTTCTAAACAATAAGAATATTTTTCTATAGTTAAATAATCCCTGGACACCAGGAGCCTCAGCCTCAGATTTTGGGGCTGGCCATAGCTTATACATGTAAGTAGGTTAATAAATAATCTGTGTTACTGTGTTAAGCAAATGCTTTTATGATTAAAGGAAGCAGAATGACAAAGGTTTAAAGCAAAATGATATGGACAAGGGCTATCTGTGTTAATCTTAACTTTTAATTTGTGCACAATAACAATATTTTTCTATAATTAAATTTCAGAAAGACATTACATATTTTTAATTAAAAAATTATTAATCTGGAAGTTTTCCATAATACACCCCTATCTGGGGCAATAATTGGTTTGAAAGTAAGCTTTGTAGGAAGATTCAATGTTTTTAGGTCAAGATTCTNGTTAACAAATAATCTGTGTTAATCAAGTGTTTTTATGATTAAAGGAAGCAGAATGACAAAGCTTTTACAAGTAATCGAAGCAGAATGACATGGACAAGGGTTATCTGTGTTAATCTTAATTTTTAATTTCTAAACAATAAGAATATTTTTCTATAGTTAAATAATCCCTGGACACCAGGAGCCTCAGCCTCAGATTTTGGGGCTGGCCATAGCTTATACATGTAAGTAGGTTAATAAATAATCTGTGTTACTGTGTTAAGCAAATGCTTTTATGATTAAAGGAAGCAGAATGACAAAGGTTTAAAGCAAAATGATATGGACAAGGGCTATCTGTGTTAATCTTAACTTTTAATTTGTGCACAATAACAATATTTTTCTATAATTAAATTTCAGAAAGACATTACATATTTTTAATTAAAAAATTATTAATCTGGAAGTTTTCCATAATACACCCCTATCTGGGGCAATAATTGGTTTGAAAGTAAGCTTTGTAGGAAGATTCAATGTTTTTAGGTCAAGATTCTGGTTTGAAAGTAAGCTTTGTAGGAAGATTCAATGTTTTTAGGTCAAGATTCTCATATGAGAGCTTTCCCCGCCTGCTACCATATGGGACCGCCAATCCCAACGCATGCTACTGAGTGACCATGAACGAACCACAACGTAACTATCATTCCCATTTTCATAAATTCAAGACGGTCACAAAATACTTGTAGAAGAGATCCAAGAAGAAAGTCAACTGCTTTTGGTTGCTCAAGTTGCTTATAATTAAATCTCATTCCCGATCTTTTCGCCTGCAATTTGCCGATCGGATGTTACATAACTCTGCGAGATTTAAGGGGCCAGTTCGTCAATCTCCGACGGCTTGTTTTACTATATATGGTTTCATTGTATGCAATGATCAGTCGGAAATTGAATTCACGCTGTTGGAAGCCATTTGTGCCTTTCAAATTTGATCTTCAGGTCACCTGAAATACATCATATCTGTAATGCAATTGATCGTGATGCTGAGAAAATATTTGCGTAACCTAGCACCTCGTCAAATAGCTAACAGGTATTAAATCCATTGTTCAACTAAGAGGTGTTAAAACCCTAGAGGTCGCACTTGCACAGACAGGATTAATTGATAGCTGCCCGTAGGAGGACTAATGAAACAGTGCAAGATTTCTGAAGATACACCGATGTCTAGATCGCAATCTACCATGTTGGGTGCCAATAAATCTTCTCATGTGATTTCCAAGTCTTATTCTGGTGCCAAAGATGAAGGACTATCAAGCAAATATTCCCAGAACAAGAATATTATGACTCCCATAATCCGTATTGTATATGTTTATGAACCCAAGATTATCAAAACTGATCCACAAAACTTTCGGTCATTGGTTCAGAAACTCACAGGGAAGTCTATCCATAAATCAAAGGAAAAGAAGAGGCAGAAGAGTCCCAAGAGTCCATCGTCGGTGGTGGTCTCTACAGGAGTTGGCACAGAAAATCTCGAAGATACTTCTTATACCAATAGTCAGATGCTTGTCGTGGAAAGCCAAAGTACAAATGTTTCGATTGATGATTACTCTGGCTTCGCCGAAGGGTTCAATGACACGGACATGGTTGTTCCCGGTATGCTGAATGATGGATTAGTGCATGAAATTCCTCTGGTTAGGAACAATTCTCCCTATTGTAATATGTATGGCCAGACCGGGATTTACAGATGGACTTGAGTATTAGATGGGCGTTGGCTTGCTGTTGTATGAAATGGTTTTTTCTGCGGAATCAAGTCATATAAATTTACATGAATCATTATTTTTTTTGTTTTTCAGAATTTTTTGGTTATGCAGAATTCATTTCTAAATGTAGAAATGAATTCAGCTAAAACTCCCAATATACTCGGATTCTACAGAAATAGTCATTTAAATCTACGAACCTGATAGTTAACTCAATACAAGTCTGATATATCAGAGGTTTGATATTCTTTTTCATTTGCGAGAGTACTTAAGTTTTACTGTCTTATGCCTGTTAATACTCGTGTTTTAAAATGTCTGTATATAATTATTGAAATCATTCATGGTCAACTTTTCAGATTACCATGTGCAGGATTTGTTCATTTGAATATTAAATCTCAATTTACAGGATGCACTCATGAAAGCATGATTTCCTACTATGGGGGCTCAGTTTTTTATCAACTTGGCATGATGCCTTTATTTATTTATATATATGAGACTGATAGAGATATCGTTTCACAATATTTCATTAGACATTCGATTACTCTTAAATTTTCCAAATTAAAAATATTTCTTAAAAGTAATGTATAACTGGATGAGTGAGGAAGATGGTGTTCTCTCGCTCCCGCTATCAAAAACTCTATTACTCATCAAATTTCCAAATTCCAAGTTATTGTTTAAAGGCAATGTGTATAACTCCACGCAGGAGGAAAATGATGTTATCTTATCGGAAAGATCTCTTGAGAAAGCCCAAGATTGAATATGTGGAAGACTTATGAGATTACATTTCATCTTACAACACATAGTTGTGGCGGTGTAGCTTCAAGTTACTATAGGAAGGCCTAGAGAACGAGGGATGCTCCTAGCTTGAAGGCCAGGGTTTGGACTATTCTTTATTATTTGCTACTAATCCTGATTCTTTGCTATCAGAGCAGTAATATCTATTAGAATAATAATGTGGAAACTTCTAGAGTAATCGTGAATTTAGAATGTCCTGCGTACTGCGTAGAGACCTGAGTTGTGAATCCCTTGTCCAAGAATATCTTTCAAATTGGAACGAATTTGAGTTGTTTCTTTCTCAAAACGACTACGAATTTGTAAACAGAGCAGCGTGTTGGTTCCTTGAGCAGTGATCTGGTGTAATCGCTGCGCGCTGAGGAGAAAACTAATTATGATGTAAAGCGTACAATTGTTGCTCGAGACTGCTAGACCATGAGTTAAGAGAGGGTTACCTGTGTGTAGAGAGGACGTGAGCAAATCGTTGCTGCTGAGGATTGATTTGCGGTTTTGAGGACCTATTTGCGGGCTGCCACCATAAATTTTGACTGTACCAGTTCTGTGTCATCGTGTGTTCATTGCTTAGTGGGTGTGAGACCTGATCTGTGATCCCACGCTGCTGCTCAACAAATCTGAGATTGTCCACAGTAAACCAGTTCATTGACTCCAGAAGTAAAAAGTTAGTTCCATTAAGTTTATGTTGTTGAGCTTGCTGATTTTTTTGTGGTGGAAGACGTCAAATCCTCTAGTTGATTCTTATCTAAAAGAATCCACCAAACTTGATGGAGAAAATTATGTTAATTGGAAATTTAAGTTGATAATGGTGCTTGAAACATATAATTTATGGATGATTGTGAAAAGAGCCGAGCTCGAGCCTAAGCCCACAAGTGCTACCCCAATTCTAGATTGGGAAAAATGGAAAATGAAGGTGAAAGTGTTGTTGTGAATGTTCCTAAAGGACAACATCATTCTTCATATAAGAGATTGTAAAACTTTCAAAGAGAATTCTCGAAGGTTTGTACTAAACTTCTAATGCAAATTAAATTTTATTCTTAAAAACTAAGCTTTTATCTATCAAAATGGAAGTCAATGAAAGTATAAATAATTTTCTGTCTGGAATTAAAGATTTAACTGATAAGTTGGGTGATATTTCTGAAAAGGTTTTTAATAGTGATTTAGAAACTATGGCTTTGAAAGGTGATGCAGGAGCATCGCCAACACATCAAGTGAGCCAGCGCAGAAGCCCAGCACCAAATTTTGAAAACACTTTGGGATTATTGCACAAATCTTTAATGAAGTCATTTATGAAGGAGCGCCTTTGTATATTGTAATGGACCTTGAGCGGATAGCTCTCGTCCTTAATAGATAGATGACATTTAATATAGTTAATGCAGGTAGATAGGATTTTAATTCTAGACTAGACAGTTTAGGAGCTGGAGGGAAAACGGATATAGACACCCTCATTGTATCATTGTAACATTATCAATCCAGGAAGAGCATAGGAGAAGCAGAGAGTTGTGTAGAGAACACCCATGTACTGATATTTGAATTAATAGAAGAAGATTGGTTCAAATTCATGGTTGTGTGTCTGATTCTCTATGTATTGATGTTATGCTCATGAATGTTTATTTCCTGTTATACATTTGTTGTTATATGCTGTGTATATGATTTCATATATGAATAGAAGTCCGAGAGGTAATTGGAATGAGTTTCAATTGCTTTTCTATTTGGGCCAGAGATTCCTGCAAGGAGTGCAGTCGAATTGTCCGCAAGGAGTGCATTGACAGAGGGTTCATATAGAGATAACTTTTGTTCTCATTCGCCCTAGGAGTGCAGTTGGGCACAAAAGCCGTGCAAGGAGTGCGTAGGCTGAGGGAAGCTCAGGGTTGTGAACCTGAGTAAAGAACTGAAAGACTGCTGCTGCAGGTGTGCGCAGAGTCGAAGAGCTTCAACACTTAGACGTTTGTTGAAGGTTTGTTGCAAGGAGTGTGTCCAAGAGGTTTTTTTAAGGACTTGAGAGTCGTGGGAAAGATCAAGAAGGATAGGCCTTCGAATTCGTCGAAGGATTGCATAGAGAAGTTGCGGTTGAAGTACCCAAGGAGACGGTGCAAGTTTGCGTGCAGGTGAACAAGTCTTCGGGAGGAAGGGACGGACGGTCGAAATTCCTCAGGGAGAATTCACGAATCACCGTAAGCTGTTCGATCTTAGAGAGGTGCAGGGAAGATACTGCGACGTGTTCCCAAAAGGGTTCTAAGCTCAGGAGGGGCAGAGCCATTGATCCAAACCACAGGGGCCGTCGGATCTACACGTGTATCGTGTATCGGGGTTTCGTGAATCAAAGCTCCAAAATATTGCTTCAGGAATCGCGATATTGCGATACGCGATATCCCGACAAGTTGGAGGATAGTGTGAGGGGCCACAGGAAGTTAGTGGAGGACAGGTGGCACACCGTATCGGCATTCGGGGAAAGTAAAGTCCCGAATCCATTGACATATGGATTCGCGGTCCCGCGAACCCCGAAATCCCGATACAACTGACGGGAGGTGAAAAGGTCAGGTCGCACGTGTGCGTCGAAGTTTCGTCACGTCGGGTATCGGGAGTCAGTAAATCAAGTGGTTCAACATCCCGAGTAGCGAAATCGTGATAGAGAAGAAATCCCGACAAAGCAAAGGAGGAAGTCAACGTTGACTGGCCATCGGGTCTTAGGGATTCGAGAGCTGAGTGATCGACCTTTGGACTTGCGAAGTCACGAGTTCTGATTCCCTGATAAGTGAAAAGAGGGGAATTGCGTGGAGATTTCTGTGGGTGCAGATTTCCCGACAAGGAAATAGAAGAACCAGTTAGCGTTCTTCGGGCCAAGGAAAGAGAAGATCCTATGTGTGCGCGTGGACCTTCCTACCTGCGGGTGGTGAAGGGGCTGCGTTGTCATCAAGTGGTATCAGAGCGAGAAAGTTTCTTTGCTTTCTAGAACAGAGAAGAAGGAAATTCACCATGCCGCCAAGGAGAGAAAGACAGTCACCTAATCCAGAGGATAGGGAGGTGAGGAGAAGAGGCAGGTTGGTAACCAATCCAGAAATGGAGAGGCAAATGCGTGATCTCCGAGCTAGACTAGAGGACATGGAGACAACGCAAAGACGCACAACAAGTGCAGGGGATCTTAGTGATTCCGATAGTGAAATAGAGGTTGAACGAGAGGAGGAAGTTGCAGCTGAAGATGCATCAAACGAACGTTTGATCAAAGCTATTGCATGGATGGGTGCAAAAGCAAAGATGGACATTCCAGTTTATGAGGGAAACTTGGATCTAGAAGAGCTTCTAGATTGGATTAGAGATCTCGACACCTACTTCGACTATGAGGATGTTGAAGAGGATAAGAAAATCAGGCATGTTGTCATGAGATTGAAGGGACATGCAGCATTATGGTGGGATGAGCTACAAGCTGATAGATGTTGCAAAGGCAAGAAAAAAATCAAGAGCTGGGACAGGATGATTGCGAAGATGAAGGCGAAATTCATCCCCATAGATTATCAAATTACTCTGTTCAGGAGGATGCAGAACCTGAGACAGAAGTTGATGACAGTGAAAGAATACACAGAGGAATTCTATCGACTGAACATCAGGGAAGGTCATCGGGAGAGCGATGATGAGAAGGTTGCCAGATATATGAATGGCCTGAGGTATGATATCCAGGACGAGATGAGCATGGTAACCATCCGAACGGTGGAAGATGCTTATTAGATGGCTCTAAAACCTGAGGAGAAACTGAGTCGTAAGCAAGTTTAGAGGGGCCGAGGCAGAAGCCATCCTAGAGGCAAAGCAATTGCCCAGGACAGATACCAGAAGCCCAAGGAGGAATGGAAGAAACCTCAGGGTAAAGTCGATAGAGGTGGGACCTCAGAGCGAGTCCAACATGTTGAACAGAGAGGGAAGCATACAAAGCAGAGCGGAGGATATGTTGATAACAATATGTTTCCTCTTACCAGAGGTAGAGGAAGAGGAAGAGGTGGAGTGATCACATGCTTCACATGCGGAAGGAATGGGCACAAGTCTTACGAGTGTCCAGAAAAAGAGAAGGACATTGGAGAAGCGGACTATGGCACTCGATCTCTACCTGAAGGAAGGGATGCTGCTACGGGTGCTGGTATATTTGGTGTTGCTTCCATCACTTTCACGGGTTCTTCAACAGGAAATGATTCAACCCAGGTGACTCTGTCTCGATCTTTAACTGCAGGTGATGCTTGAGTTGTTCGTGCTGGAACTATTTATGATAGAGTTGTAGTTTCGGATGGAGCTTTTTCGGCTAGAGCTGGAGCAGTCTTTTAAATAATAGCGGTCTAACTAATATATATAAAACAATTAAAAATAAATAATTTATTATAATTAAGTTATTTTGATTGATAATACTTTAGTATAATGAATTTATCTATTTTTTTTTATATTAAATATAAAATTTGAATATAATATATGTATATATAATAATAATAATTAATTTCATTTCATTTTAGTTTTAAATTTATTATGTTTTTAGAAAAATCTTTTTTAAATTGATAAAATTTGCTTAAAATTTTTTAACTAAGCAAATTTGATCCTCTTAAAACATAATACCTTTCAAATTAACATAGATTTATGTGGATATAGAAATATAATGTAACATATTATAAAATATATTTTATAAATGTGATAATTCATTTAAATTTATATTATAAATTTAGATAATTAATTTTAATTTATATTATAAACTTATAGTTAATTTATATGTAAATTATTTTAAAATCAAAATAATAATCAACAATCATTCAAGATTAGCTTGACTTACTTGAAGTGACAAGATAATATAAAATTAAGAAAAATTGCGGAATTAATTTAAGTGTAAGTTGCCCAGAAAATTTAAAATAACAATTAACAATCACACATAATTAATATGACTTTAATTGAAGTGACGGATACTTAACGAAATGTGTATACTTTTGATTGTGATGTCAAGTATTTTAATAATTCAACTCAGAGGTGATGATAACGTTGGTCCATAACGCTTATGTTAACTAAAATATTTAATGTACCATCAATATTATGAAATCAGGATTTCTTTCCAAAACATGGAAAAACATATCACATAACTTTTTTTTTTTTAATGTACCATCAATATTAAAAAATCCGGATTTTTTCTAAAGATGGTAAAAAAATCATATAACATTTCTTCTATGAGAGAACTAAAACTTTTAGTCCTCGTTAAAGTGACAAATGAAATGTTTTACAACGACGAGCGAAATGTTTTACAAATTCGATCTTTCAAGTCCATGTCGTATTCACAAATTAGTCAAATTACTCCTACGTTATATCATGAATCATATATCATTATAATAATGCAGTTGTTTTTAAGTTTACTAAATACTTAATGTTTTGCAAAATTATAAATAAAAACTACAATGATTGTCGAGGCTTGCTCATTATGTTTTTTAATGACTATAAAAACTAGCCCAGTTTCTCCCTGGACACCAGGAGCCTCATATTTTGGGGCTCGCCATAGCTTATACCTGTAAGTGTAAGTAGGTTAATTATGTTAACAAATAATCTGTGTTAATCAAGTGTTTTTATGATTAAAGGAAGCAGAATGACAAAGCTTTTACAAGTAATCGAAGCAGAATGACATGGACAAGGGTTATCTGTGTTAATCTTAATTTTTAATTTCTAAACAATAAGAA
>SNQJ01S0006245.1:107774-121967 GCA_010110895.2 Picea sitchensis
TTTCTTTCTAAGGATGGTAAAAAAATCATATAACATTTCTTTTATGAGTGAACTAAAACTTTTAGTCCTCGTTAAAGTGACAAGTGAAATGTTTTACAACGACGAGCGAAATGTTTTACAAATTCCATCTTTAAGTCCATGCCATATTCACAAATTAGTCAAATTACTCCTATGTTATATCATGAATCATATATCATTATAACAATGCAGTTGTTTTTAAGTTTACTAAATACTTAATGTTTTGCAAAATTATAAATAAAAACTACAATGATTGTCGAGGCTTGCCCATTATGTTGTTTAATGACTATAAAAACTAGCCCAGTTACTTAATCCCTGGACACCAGGAGCCTCATATTTTGGGGCTCGCCATAGCTTATATCTGTAAGTGTAAGTAGGTTAATTAAGTTAACAAATAATCTGTGTTAATCAAGTGTTTTTATGATTAAAGGAAGCAGAATGACAAAGCTTTTACCAGTAACCGAAGCATAATGACATGGACAAGGGTTATATGTGTTAATCCTAACTTTTAATTTGTGAAAAATAAGAATATTTTTCTATAGTTAAATAATCCCTGGACACCAGGAGCCTCATATTTTGGGGTATTTTGGGGTAGCCATAGCTTATACCTATAAGTGTAAGCAGGTTAATTAAGTTAACAAATAATCTGGGTTAATCAAGTGTTTTTATGATTAAAGAAAGCAGAATGACAAAGCTTTTACAAGTAATCGAAGCAGAATGACATGGACAACGGTTACTTGTGTTAATCTTAACTTTTAATTCTTAAACAATAAGAATATTTTTCTATAGTTAAATAATTCATGAACACCAGGAGCCTCATATTTTGGGTCTGGCCATAGCTTATACCTGTAAGTAGGTTAATTAAGTTAATAAATAATTTATATTAAGAAAATGCTTTTATGATTAAAGGAAGCAGAATGACAAAGCTTTTACAAGTAACTGAAGCAAAATGATATGAACAAGGGTTATCTGTGTTAATCTTAGCTTTTAATTTGTGAACAATAAAAATATTTTTCTATAATTAAATTTCAGAAAGACATTACATATTTTTAATTAAAAAATTATTAATCTGGAAGTTTTCCATAAATACACCCCTATCTGGGGCAATAATTGGTTTGAAAGTAAGCTTTGTAGGAAGATTCAATGTTTTTAGGTCAAGATTCTCATATGAGAGCTTTCCCCGCCTGCTACCATATGGGACCGCCAATCCCAACGCATGCTACTGAGTGACCATGAACGAACCTCAACGTAACTATCGTTCCCATTTTCATAAATTCAAGACGGTCACAAAATATTTGTAGAAGAGATCCAAGAAGAAAGTCAACTGCTTTTGGTTGCTCAAGTTGCTTATAATTAAATCTCATTCCCGATCTTTTCGCCTGCAATTTGCCGATCGGATGTTACATAGCTCTGCGAGATTTAAGGGGCCAGTTCCTCAATCTCCGACGGCTTGTTTTACTACATATGGTTTCATTGTATGCAATGATCAATCGGAAATTGAATTCACGCTGTTGGAAGCCATTTGTGCCTTTCAAATTTGGTCTTCAGGTTACCTGAAATGCATCAAATCAGTAATGCTATTGATCGTGACGCTGAGAAAATATTTGCTTAACCTAGCACCTCGTCAAATAGCCAACAGGTATTAAATCCATTGTTCAACTAGCACCTCGTCAAAAAGCCAACAGGTATTCAATCCATTGTTCAACTAAGAGGTGTTAAAACCCTAGAGGTCGCACTTGCACAGACCGGATTAATTGATAGCTGCCCGTAGGAGGACTAATGAAACAGTGCAAGATTTCTGAAGATACACCCATGTCTAGATCGCAATCTGCCATGTTGGGTGTCAATAAATCTTCTCATGTGATTTCCAAGTCTTATTCTGGTGCCAAAGATGAAGGACGATCAAGCAAATATTCCCAGAACAAGAATATTATGACTCCCACAATCCGTATTGTATATGTTTATGAACCCAAGATTATCAAAACTGATCCACAAAACTTTCGGTCATTGGTTCAGAGACTCACAGGGAAGTCTATCCATAAATCAAAGGAAAAGAAGAGGCAGACGAGTCCCAAGAGTCCATCGTCGGTGGTGGTCTCTATAGGAGTTGGCACAGAAAATCTCGAAGATACTTCTTATACCAATAGTCAGATGCTTGTCGTGGAAAGCCAAAGTACAAATGTTTCGATTGATGATTACTCTGGCTTCGCCGAAGGGTTCAATGACACGGACATGGTTGTTCCCGNTATAATTAAATCTCATTCCCGATCTTTTCGCCTGCAATTTGCCGATCGGATGTTACATAGCTCTGCGAGATTTAAGGGGCCAGTTCCTCAATCTCCGACGGCTTGTTTTACTACATATGGTTTCATTGTATGCAATGATCAATGGGAAATTGAATTCACGCTGTTGGAAGCCATTTGTGCCTTTCAAATTTGATCTTCAGGTTACCTGAAATGCATTATATCAGTAATGCTATTGATCGTGACTCTGAGAAAATATTTGCGTGACCTAGCACCTCGTCAAATAGCCAATAGGTATTAAATCCATTGTTCAACTACCACCTCGTCAAATAGCCAACAGGTATTAAATCCATTGTTCAACTAAGAGGTGTTAAAACCCTAGAGGTCGCACTTGCACAGACCGGATTAATTGATAGCTGCCCGTAGGAGGACTAATGAAACAGTGCAAGATTTCTGAAGATACACCGATGTCTAGATCGCAATCTGCCATGTTGGGTGCCAATAAATCTTCTCATGTGATTTCCAAATCTTATTATGGTGCCAAAGATGAACGACGATCAAGCAAATATTCCCAGAACAAGAATATTATGACTCCCACAATCCGTATTGTATATGTTTATGAACCCAAGATTATCAAAAATGATCCACAAAACTTTCGGTCATTGGTTCAGAAACTCACAGGGAAGTCTATCAATAAATCAAAGGAGAAGAAGAGGCAGACGAGTCCCAAGAGTCCATCGTCGGTGGTGGTCTCTACAGGAGTTGGCATAGAAAATCTCGAAGATACGTCTTATACCAATAGTCAGATGCTTGTCGTGGAAAGCCAAAGTACAAATGTTTCGATTGATGATTACTCTGGCTTCGCCGAAGGGTTCAATGACACGGACATGGTTGTTCCCGGTATGCTGAATGATGGATTACTGCATGAGATTCCTCTGGTTAGGAACAATTCTCCCTATTGTAATATGTATGGCCAGACCGGGATTTACAGATGGACTTGAGTATTAGATGGGCGTTGGCTTGCTGTTGTATGAAATGTTTTTCTCTGCGGAATCAGGCGATATACATTTAAGGTTTTTTTTGCGAAATAAGGTGATATAAATTTACATTAATTATTATTTCATTTTTAAATATGAATTCAACTGAAACTCTTAATGCACTTGGATTTTACAGAAATAATCACTTGAATCTATAAACATGTTAATTAACTTGATACAAATCTAATATATCAGAGGTTTATATTCTTTTTCATATTTTGTTTTGCGAGAATACTTAAGTTTTACTGTCTTATGCCTGTTAATACTCGTGTTTTAAAATGTCTGTATATAATTATTGAAATCATTCATGGTCAACTTTTCAGATTACCATGTGTAGGATTTGTTCATTTGAATATTAAATCTCAATTTACAGGATGCACTCATGAAAGCATCATTTCCTACTATGGGGGCTCAGTTTTTTATCAACTTGGCATGATGCCTTTATTTATTTATATATATGAGACTGATAGAGATATCGTTTCACAATATTTCATTAGACATTCGATTACTCATAAATTTTCCAAATTAAAATTATTTCTTAAAAGTAATGTATAACTGGAAGAGTGAGCAAGATGGTGTTCTCTCGCTTCCGCTATCAAAAACTATATTACTCATCAAATTTCCAAATTCCAAGTTATTGTTTAAAGGCAATGTGTATAACTCCACGAAGGAGGAAAATGGTGTTATCTTATCGGAAAGATCTCTTGAGAAAGCCCAAGATTGAATATGTGGAAGACTTATGAGATTACATTTCATCTTACAACACATAGTTGTGGCGGTGTAGCTTCAAGTTACTATAGGAAGGCCTAGAGAACGAGGGGTGCTCCTAGCTTGAAGGCGAGGGTTTGGACTATTCTTTATTATTTGCTACCAATCCTGATTATTTTCTGTCAGAACAGTAATATCTATTAGAATATTAATGTGGAAACTTCTAGAGTAATCGTGAATTTAGAATGTCCTGCGTACTGCGTAGAGACCTGAGTTGTGAATCCCTTGTCCAAGAATATCTTTCAAATTGGAACGAATTTGAGTTGTTTCTTTCTCAAAACGACTACGAAATTGTCAACAGAGCAGCGTGTTGGTTCCTTGAGCAGTGATCTGGTGTAATCACTGCGCGCTGAGGAGAAAACCAATTATGATGTAAAGCGTACAATTGCTGCTCGAGACTACTAAACCATGAGTTAAGAGAGGGTTGTTTGTGTGTAAAGAGGACGTGAGCAAATCGTTGCTGCTGAGGATTGATTTGCGGTTTTGAGGACCTATTTGCGGGCTGCCACCATAAATTTTGACTGTACCAGTTCTGTGTCATCGTGTGTTCATTGCCTAGTGGGTGTGAGACCTGATCTGTGATCCCACGCTGCTGCTCAACAAATCTGAGATAGTCCACAGTAAAGCAGTTCATTGACTCCAGAAGTAAAAAGGTAGTTCAATTAAGCTTATGTTGTTGAGCTTGCTGAATTTTTTGTGGTGGAAGAAATCAAATCCTCTAGTTGATTCTTATCTAAAAGAATCCACCAAACTTGATGGAGAAAATTATGTTAATTGGAAATTTAAGTTGATAATGGTGCTTGAAACATATAATTTATGGATGATTGTGAAAAGAGCCGAGCCCGAGCCTAAGCCCACAAGTGCTGCTACCCCAATTCTAGATTGGGAAAAATGGAAAATGAAGGTGAAAGTGTTGTTGTGAATGTTCCTAAAGGACAACATCATTCTTCATATAAGAGATTGTAAAACTTTCAAAGAGAATTCTCAAAGGTTTGTACGAAACCTCTAATGCAAACTAAATTTTATTTTTAAAAACTAAGCTTTTATCTATCAAAATGGAAGCCAATGAAAGCATAAATAATTTTCTGTAAAGATTTAACTGATAAGTTGGGTGATATTTCTGAAAAGGTTTCCAATAGTGATTTAGAAACTATTGCTTTGAAAGGTTTAGTGTAACATTATAAATTTTTTATATCGACACTCTATTAGACAAACACCCCCTTCTTTTGATGAATTGGTTGGAATTCTTCTTCAAGAGGAAGAAAGAATGAAGAATTATGATCCTTACTCAAGTGGCTCAGATTTGACATTGATTGCAAGAGGTAAAAGATCATACAGAGGTAAATCGCACCACAAGAACAGAGGTAGGTTTCAAGAAAAGGAGAAAGGTATGGCACATCCTGATTCTTATATTAAGAGAAATATTGAATAGGAATATTGTGGCAAACCCAAAAATCGTGCCAAAGATGGTTATAGAAGAAAGAATCACGAGTCCAATCAAAGATATAAAAGAAATAATGAAAATTTTGTCTATAAAGACACTTCAGTCAATGATGGATTTAAAAATCTTAAGTTGTTTATTTCTAAAGTTGTATTGTCTGTAAAAACTCATAATGAGAATGCATGGTTCATAGATTCTTGTGCATCAACCCATATGTCCTATCATAAAGAATGGTATGATGAATATTATGAAAACATTGATAGAACAAGCATTTGTTTAGGAGACAACAGATCACATAAAGTTCAGGGCTATGGAGTGATAAGTGTGAAATTACCTAATGGACAATTGAGACATTTTCAAGATGTGATGTATGTTCGTGGTATTAAAAATAATTTAATATATGTTTCAACTATCACTGATAATAATTTAAAAGTGGAATTTGGTAAATTGAGGTGGGTTGTAAAATATGTCCGAGATCACTACAGGATTGTTTCCATGGGTACCATAGTTGGTGGATTGTATAAGTTGGATATGACAATGAACTTCCATGTTGCATTGACATCCACAACAATGTGAACAAAAGAGTTATGGCACCACAGGTATGGGTACCTCAATTACAATGATTTGATGTTGTTGCAAAGAAAACAATGGTAGAATTTCTTCTTGTTATGAAGAATGTTTATTTTCCATGTGAAGCATGTGCACTTGGTAAGCAACATAGAGAGGAGTTTCTCATACATAGAGAGAAATGACAAACTAATATACTTGAATTAATTCATACTGATGTATGTGGACCTATGCAAACTAGGTCACTTGGTGGTGCTTCGTACTTTCTTATTTTTTTTTATGATAGATGTATATATACTTGGGTCTATTTCATAAGGAGAAAGAGTGATGTATTTGAGTATTTTAAAGAATTTATAACTATGATTGAAAAACAAGCATGAAAATGTATTAAGATTCTCATATATGATTAAGGTGGTGAATATACATCAACAACATTTAAAAGTTATTGAAAATTTAATGGGATCCAATAACAATTTATAGTACCTCATACACCTAGATGCAATGGTCACCAAAGGATCATTGGTGATAGAAAAATGAGAGAAGGTAGGTACATTGTATTTATGTATTGGTAATACTGACTCTTCTATATCTTTAGCTTCTACTTGAGTGGATACAACACTATGTCATTATAGGCTTGGACACATGAGTGAGAAGGGGATGCAGATACTTCACAAAAGAAATTTTTCGCCATATATTAAACAAATTGATTTGGATTTCTGTGAGCATTGTGTTTATGGAAAACACAAGAGATTCATATTTATCAGAGTCGGAAAAGAAAAGAAGAGTGAAAGGTTAGAGTTTTTGAACATAGACGTATGGGGACCATCTCAGTTATCATCTCTTGGTGGCTCTCGTTATTATGTTACTTTTATTGATGATGCAAGCAGAAAAAATTGGGTTAATTGCATTTGAAAAAAATAGGATGTTTTTGATACTTTTAAGAAATGAAAAGCTTTGGTTGAGAATGAGATAGGAAAAAGGTTGAGTTGTCTGAGATCAAACAATGGAGGGAAATATTGTAGCAAGGAGTTTGATGATTATTGTTCATACTATGGAATTTGTAGAGAGAAGACAGTTCCAAGAACACCACAAGAAAATGGTGTGCCAGAAAGGATGAACAGGAAAATCATGGAGCGTGCAAGGAGTATGGGATTGCATGTTTGTTTTTCATTACAGTTATGGGAAGATGTTGTAGATATTGTTATTTACTTAATAAACATAGGACCTTCAAGCTCTTTGTATAGTATAATTCCAGAGGAGGCATGGACAAGTAAAAGGGTAAACTATTCTTATTTGAAGACTTTCGATTATGAATCATTTGTCCATATTGATAAAGAAAATAGAACAAAGCTTGAGAAAAAATCCAAGAAGTGTACCTTTATTAGATACATGTAAGTTTTAAACCTGTGAAGTAAAGAAATGCATATAGATTCTTAAGCAATACATAAATTAATCAATGGTTCATACACATAGTACACATAGATTTTATACCGGAAACCCTCAACCTAGAAAACCTTTCTTATTTTCATTATATCGAATTTCACCATTCGCCATACAATATATACAATGTTTTTATGTATTCCGTAGATACCAAAACCCTAATCCCTTAATTCGGGATTAATTTACAAATCCGCTAAAAATAACAAAAACCACCCAAAAGGGATCGTCAGACGCAGTTGTCGTATCTGACACACCCACACACACACACATGCAAATAATATAACACATACTCAACAATACAGTGTTAACGATTTTGGTTATCGTTTATGGGATTATGAAAATAAAAATAATCATTAGGAGTATAAATGTCATATTCAATGAGAAGGTCATGTACAAAGATCAGTTGCAGGGAAAGAAACAAGAAAAATAAAAACTAGAATACACAGGGCTTGATGAGATCAGTGAAAAAAAAATTCCAAAGGTACCAGAAAATCATAACATACAACAACAGGATCAACAGACAGCTGAAACTCCTGCAAGTTTTGTTAGAATATCTACGAGGTTAAGTATACCCCCTAAACGATACTCTCCTTCACTTTATTATTTATTGTTGATTGATTATAGTGGACTAGAATGTTATGAAGATGCAATGCAAGTAGACACTAAAAAGAATTGGGAGGAAGGCATGAAAGAGGATATGGATTACTTGGTAAAAAATAGACTTAGGATTTGGTTCATTTGTCTGCGAAAAAAATAGAATTATAGAATAAATGGGTTTACAAGTTGAAGGAAGAAGATGTAGGAAAACAGTGGTACAAGGCTAGACTTGTTGTAAAGGGGTTTGCACAAAAGAAAGGTATAGACTATGATGAAATATTTTCTCATGTTTTTAAAATGACTTCAATTAGGACTATTTTAAGTCTTGTGGAAGTAGAATATTTTCATCTTGAACATTTATATGTAAAAACAATTTGTCTCCATGGGGATTTGGAGGAAGATATTTATATGTAGCAGCCACAGGGGTGTGAGGTCAAAGGAAAGGATAATTGGTATGCAGGTTGAAGAAGAGATTGTATGACCTAAAGAAATCCCTGCGGCAGTGGTATTTGAAGTTTGATATGTTTATGACAGAACAATGTTATAGTAGATGTCATTCTAATCATTGTGTTCATTTTAAAAATCTAGAAAATGGAAGTTATATTATCTTTCTATTGTATGTAGATGGCATGCTTATTGCAGGGTCTAATATGCAAGATATAAATATGCTAAAGAAGTAAGTAGCTAATTCATTTGTGATGAAGGATTTGGGTGTTGCAAAGAAAATCCTTGGTATGAGAATAACAAGAGATGGGAAAAATCACAAATTGACATTATCTCAAGGTGAGTACATAGAGAAGGTGTTGGAAAGGTTTAGAATGAAGAATGCAAAACGAGTTAGTACACCTTTGGCCAACCATTTCAAATTAACTACGGAAATGTTTCCCAAGACAGATGAGGAGATAGAATACATGTCCAGGGTCCCTTATTCATCAGTAGTTTCCAGTTTGATGTATGTGATGGCTTGCACAAGACCAAATATTGCACATACAATGGGTGTTGTGAGTAGGTATATGAACAATCTAGGTAAAAGACATTGGGAGACAATAAAGTGGATTCCTAGGTATTTGAGAGGTACTTCTATTCATGCATTATGTTTTGAAGGTTCAGACATTGTTCTATAGGGATATGTTGATTCATATATGGCAGGTGATAAATATATAAGGAGGAGCACCATAGGGTATATTTTTACTATAGGTGGAACAATAGTAAGTTGGATTTCAAAACCGTAAAAGGTTGTTTCACTTTCAACAACATATGCATAGTATGTTGCTGCTATAGAGGCTAGTAAAGAAATGATTTGGTTACAGAGGTTTATGGAGGAATTGGTAAAGAAGCAGGAGAATAAGAGGTTGCACTGTGATAGTGAGAGTTGCATTCACCTTGCTAAGAACTCAACCTTCCATTTGAATACTAAGAATATAAAACTCACGTACAATTTCATACGATCCATCTTGGAATATGGACATTTGAAGTTGAAAAAGGTATACACTAGCCAGAATACTGCAGACATGTTAACAAAGGGAGTAAGTAGGGAAAAATTGAGCTCCTACTCAATTTAAGTTGGCCTTCAAGAATGAAGTTGAATATGAGAAATTTTCCAGGTCCAAGAAGGATCATAGTCTAGCATATACAACATCGGTGGAGTTGTTGAGATCAGACTCCAAGTGGGAGATTATTGGTTATGGAGCCTGATTATCTTCCTGATTCAGAGGTCTTTTTTTTCAGCCGTGTTTATACCCCATGAAGACTTTACACACTAGAAGAATATACACTCTTCCACGAAGGGGAGTGCAAAGGGGGGTTACCGAAGGAAAATTTGTCCCCGAAGGAAAAATTTCCTTGTAAATCTATATTGTAATTTCATTATAAATTTGGACCATTCATTATAAGTTCGCAGTTCTAAAGGCAAAAGTTATGTTCAATTTTTATTTCTAGAAGGAAACCCTCTTTTATGAGGGAAATGTATTGCATTTATGTATCACTGTGAATATTGTATTCTGAGAGAGGAGAATGTGAGAGAAATAAGAGGAAATTGCATCGGGTGTATTGTAGGTTGTATCCCTTCATTTGTTGGATAATAATAAAGGAAGGACCTCAAAATTTATCTAGTGGACATAGCCCATACTAGGTGAACCACATATATCTGTATCTCTATTGTATTGTGTATATGCATTTGTTTTATATTATTGCTCTGCGATTATTTTTTTCTACAAAGGGGATCGACAGTAACACTACATTGTTTTACTCAAGCCTGTAGTTTTTAATATTACCAATGATTATTCTATAGACCCAACCACACCACCTCACTTCTCTTCTTTTCTTACATCAAATATCATTAGGACACTGCTATCATTTATACATGCATGGGAATGTTTCTAGATAATTTTCATACTCATCTCTCATATCTCATACCCATCCCTCCTTCAACATCTCTATGATCCTTATTCCTTGGACTTTGAAAACCTATTGGGTATTCACGAGATATTCCTTGATACTATGCATCATCTACAACTCTGTCCTAATCCACCTCTCTATGCAGGTACACTCTATGCCTATCCAACTATCTTTTTTAACCATTTTTCAAAACATTATAACTTTTTATTGCTTATTATGTCCATAACCCTTCTATCACGGGACTACAGTCTATCGATAATTTTTCATGATGACTTGGTGTGCCCAAGTTTCTATGGCCCCTGCATTCATGTCACATTTCCTTGTCTCGTTCATAGTCATATAACCACATCATACCTACTACAACCAAACTACATCTCTTCACTAAAGGTATTCTCATAAATTCACCTTGAGCTACAACATTATATGCCTCAAGTTCCACAAAACTTAGTCTATTCAACTAATGCACAAGGAACACGCCCAACCATGTACTAGAAACATCACAAAACAATACTTACTTTATTTCACACTTAGAAAACTACAAGTATACATATCAAGTAAGCACATACACATAACTAAAATTCTCATATACGCAAGATATGAGGATAGGAGACACTCAACATTAGTTCCTAACACACCCAATAAGTTATATATGTAATAATGTTACAATGATACAATATACAATGTGACTAGTGCGACCACTACTACAGCTCATTACAATAATACAAAGAACTATGCAACTTCGTTTTCTAATGCCCCATACAAGTAGACCAAAATAATCATATGCAAGTCTACTTTCCATGGCCTTTCATGTCAAACTAGTCTCAAGACTCATCCACCAAACCCATCTATGGATTCACCTCAAGAGTCAACCCAACTCATCCTAGAATACATTATCAAGTCACCTAAAAAATCACCTCAAGGTAATCTCATGAACTCATCACACACTCATTTACAAGGCTGCACAAGTTTTTCTATCATGCCATAGAATTAGCACTAGAAATAAATGACTTGGATCATCGGGTGATTTCACCGACTAAACTCCTTTTTATCAAATAAGACTAAGATTATTTCATTATTCTTCACTACTTGGGTTATTTCTTGTCTCATACAAGTATTCTCCTATATATAGGAACCTTGCTTCATCATTTGAAGTCACACGTATCTTGGAGTAAACCCAAGTTGACCTATCCATCAGACCATTTGGTCCACTTGGGTTTCTACAAGTCCATTTCCTTTGGACTGTCCACACCCCCTAGTCACCCATCCATAATTTGACCTTATTCTTTGCATCCTAAGTCATCCATTAGTTGCAATGTCTTCATACACAATTTTTTCCTAAGGAAGTCATTCCCAATCAGTATGATTAGTGAGTGAGTGCAATAGTCACGGTCAACAACGAAATGTGTCTCAAGGAACCTTTTCTACGCATCACATCACTGAAGTGTGAAGCACTCATCCAAAAATATTTTATATATATTGGCCCATGCCTCTTTAACTCATCTATCCAAGTCTATTCCCTCCAGATTGCATCCAACTTGGCCCGTCCGCAACACATTGTGTCCAACAGTAGGAGTGCCTCATTTGTCCATGCTACCTTGGAAACCTAAATATGTGAGCCTCGTCCTCCTATTAAAGCATTTATATCAAATATGATTTACATCCATTCTAGTCAACGGAGGAACCTTGCGATCTCTAGATGAGTGTAAATTACACCCTCCCCCACCAAAAGCGATTGTCGACCTTTCCAACATCTGTAAGAACATAGATCATCATCCAAGTCACTACCCAATCATGCACATTTTCTACAACCAAGTCCACTGGAAACTCCAAATTTATTTCCAGTGGAGACCCCAAGCTTCCTTTCCACTTATCAAAACCCCAATTTCCAAAACTCAAACACAACCATTCACAATAGGTGTGAAACCTTCCATACTTATCTCTACCCAAATTTGTCATGTGACCACTCTATTTTATCCCTATAAGGACATCTCATTTCTAACTATGTCCTTGAAGCTTCAAGTTGTTGTTTCCCAACTATGGTGATCATATTGTACTACCACACCATTCTTCTATAGTTGTTGCAAACCAACCTTCTTCATAAAATATTTAAGTGTTGAACTGTTGCTACCTACAATTGTACCCTTGCTTTTATCATGTCTTCCATGCTTTATTACACTACTAGAATGAAGTTTTTGAACTGGTTGGGTAACTAATCCAACCATCATTTTCAAAACATCAAATGCACTTCTATGTGCCGAAACGTATCCTTTTCTTCCTGCATTTTGGTCACTTTATCCAACCTCAAAACAATCCAAGGAAAAGTCACTATTCTTTCCTATCAACTACTACCATCCACCCTTTGTCAAGGAAATCCTTGACAATACCTAAGTGTTGCACTTCCAAACCTATTGTTTCTTCCATACTTCGACCCCTTTTACATAGTTTCTTTCACTAACATGCCCATGTCTTGAATTAGTTGTATGCTCAATTTAATGATCATGTTTAATAATTGACAATGCACATTCTTCATGCTCAATACAATTCATTTTCTTCCATAATTCAATCCATCTACACAATATTCTTGGGACAAGGCAAGGGTGCCCATCTCCCCTTGTTTTTATATTATGAAATGATTTGAAGACAAAGTCTTCCATTACACCTCAAATCCATTGTCCACTCCTTGGAAGTAATCCAATCTACTCCAATCCATGTAATAATCTACCACCACTTCCACTGCCATCGTGCACCGTTTGTGCCACATCCAAAACATGCGGAGATTCCATGAAATCATTGCATGTATGTCACCCTCACATCCAACCAAATCTTCCATTGCACTTGTCCAACAAACTATATAATGTCATCATCATATTTCCTACATTACAATCATGCCCAACGAAGGTTTGGTCCCCTTGGCATCTTGGTACACTATGAAAATAGTTACCAACTTAATGAAAAATCTAACCTCAAAATGAGAACTCTATCACAAAATCATCATATTTTTGGGTGAAAAAAAACAAAATGAATCCCCAAATTGAAAGGTGGTGTTATAGGTAGCACCCTTTTTGGGGGATATGGTTAAAATTGTGACTTGTTTGAAATCGTTCCCTTGAAATTGTCGACATAACCCTAAAATTGACACTTGAATCGAAAAGTGATGTTACCAATACCACCACTTCTGTTGGAGTTAAAACTGTGTCCTAGTTGAAATCGTGGTCTTGACCACTCACACCACTGCAAATAAAACATTGAAAATTGACTACTAGATCTAAAATTGTTATTACTTGATAATTTATCTACTAATTAATTTAATTTTTTTAATAATTTACATTAAGAAAATAATTAAATTGTCAAATCTCTCTAGCACGATTAGATTTCGAGGGTTTCATTCTGTAAGGAAACCAAGGTTTGAAACTTGGGGTAGTCAAGAGGAGACACCCAAAAAAAACCAAATATGTTAAGGGTTGATGTGGCCGAGGCTAGATGTGATCCCCATATAATTTTGATGGCTTGAGAATTTATTTATTTATTAGTTAATTATTTTTTTATAATTTACATTAAAAATAAATAAATAAAAAACAAAAATTCTACAAATTAGTTTAAAACAAAATGAAAAACAAAAACGCACATTAAAAAAAATTGCAACCCAGATTTTTTATTTTTTTAATAAAAAACTCAATTTTTTTTA
>SNQJ01S0006245.1:128391-160758 GCA_010110895.2 Picea sitchensis
TAGTTTTTTTTTTTTAACGTTATGCTTTTAAATTTTAGTTTTAATTTTTTTTATAGTATTTTTAATCTATCTAGAAGATCAAAATTATCTATTTGTTTTGCAGAGTGTAAAGAAAAAAATAACCCTTTCTAAGATAAGAACAAATTCTCATGAGCTGCATAGTGAAACTCGACGTTGGTCAATTCCTAAAACACCATGGGATGAAAGAGTGTTTCACCTTTGTCACACTAAGAAAGTTAAATATGAAAAGAACTTTCTCTTAGATTGTCCAACCTATATCCATATTAGATCTCATTTTAAAAATATTTGTCACACTACCAACCTTCCTACCCTCTTAACTCGACAAAAGCATGGTGATCGTGGAAAGATTCTCTTAATGTTTTTTTATCACAAAAACAATACTAAAGAATCTCGTGTAAACACTTACCTTCTTAAGGTCTGATAGACCAATTCAGTTTTCATGGACGTTTTGATGTATTTTTTTTATTTTTGACGTATAAATCATCATCATCATCAATTTTAATTTCTTATAGTTTTGATGTACTTTTTTTATTCTTTTCTAAAAGATGTTTTTTCTTTCTAATTTGATTTTATTTTTCTTTTAATTATGTATTTTTATTTTTTCTCTTAATTATTTTTAGTTATTTTAGTTTTAATTTATTTTTAAAGTTAGTTTTGAAGTTTTCTTAAGTGTTTTTTTTTATTTTTTTCTCATTATGTATTTTTTAGATTTTCCTTGATGATTTTATTTTTTAAATGTGTGTTTGTTTTATTGTTTTGTTTTCCTAAATAGTTGTAGTATTTGTTTTTCTATTTATTTATTTTTAGTGTAATTAAAAAAAAATGATTAATTAATAAATTTCAAATGATGATTTGGGAATTTTTTTTGAATTTTTTAATCGTGATGGTGCAAGTTGTCAAGGTCATGGTTTCAATCGAGTTTTTGTTTTAACCCCACAAAAAAAGGGTGCTACTATTAGTGTCACTTTGTAATTTGATGGTCGATTTTAAGGGGTTTTTTCTAATTGTCAAGAATGTGATTCCAAACGAGTCAAAAATTTAACTGTGAAAAAGAAAGGGGTGCTATTGGTAACATCACTTTTTTATTCTAGGGTCGAAATAGCCACTAAATGTGACTTGTAAAAAAATGATAACTATGGAGAGTTCTCTTTAAATTGGTAACTTTAATTATGAAGTATACCCAAGTGAACTGCATGTTTGGCTTCCTTGGTCGAAGATTCATTCATCTTCATTAATGTACTTGAATATGAAATGTCCTAATAACCTAATTTTTTCATGACCAAATTGTCCTTGCACTCTTACTTCAACCAATTGGCCATGCTCCTACGTATAATTATGCACATATTCAAATGATCAATTGTCCCACTCAACTAGCCTACCCAAGTCATTAGAAATTCCCACGATGTCCAAGTTGATTTTTTTGGGTTGCAATCAAATATGTCCAAACAATCCTATGAACCATGGAAAGTATGCATCTTGACTCTTACTACTGATTCATCTCTCTGCAACCCAACATGAAAAAATGAAAAAATGAGAGCACCCAATATGCCCCCTCAAGTGTCTCGAGGAACTTTCCAAAGTGTTCCAAGTCAAATGATCCACACAAATAATTTTCATTCCTTATTACCAAAGAAAGGCATGCTCATTCCAATACTCCCATCAACTTCAACCAACAATCCTCTTAATTTTTTCTTCATCTGGAAATAATCTACATGCTTCCCAAGGAGTGGTTTACCTCGTCCCATGTCTCATACAAAACGAGGGTAATCAATGTCCCAATCACTTCATCTACATTCTTCTCATATATGTTGACTTTCAATGTTTTCTTGGTTGACTTATTTTCTACCACCATCTTCCATATAGAATAGGACTACCTTTCTCTAACCAATAAAGTGTTCCATAGTTTGTCTCATCTTTGAAGCTACCGAAATAAAATCTCCACCTCTTCCTCAAGGTTGTTAAGTTGTTTCTCAACCAAAAAAAATGGTCTAAGGAGTCCATGCACCAAGTGCCTCATCCAAGATTTTCCTCCACCAAAATTGTCATGTTCAAGTCTTCTTAGGATCCATTACATACTTGATGAAAACGAGCTATCCAATGCTTCATCAAAAGATATATCCATTTATCGAAGCCACCTCCGAGGTCGAAATCCAAGTTTTCCTAATGTCCACCCAATGGATCTGTGCAAGTAAATTGTCTTAGGTTCTATCTATATGTTTTTTGATTGTCAAGGCATCCAAAACATCCAATATGCCCTGTGAAGTATGCACCACTTGGTCCAATCCAAATTATACCCATTTAACCATACAAGGAGGTTTCACCTGAGATTCCTCCAAGTCACCCAACCTCCACTTCAAATAATCCATCACAACATTTTGAAAATGAAAATAATTAGAAACACCCATGGTTAAATTACTGCCTCAAGTCTGCAACTCTCCCAAGCCAAAACATGTCTCCTAGAAACCTATCTCAGTCCCCTTCCATAGTAACACATGTTTTCATGCACCTTCCACTATAACTCATAATTGAGCCACCATCAAGGTACACCCAAAATCATGTAAGTCACAAACTTCAAATGCATCCACCCATCAAACCTACACCATCTAGTCCTTTCAGTCCTTGGTTTCCTCCTGCACCAACGAACCAATCCCAGACTTGTCCAACAATCAATTCGATATATTTCTAAGAATTCAAATCTAGTCTACCACTAACTTCAAATTTTACCAACAAGAAAAAAAAAAATCGTGAAGGTATTGGTGAATATTAGAATGAATATTTCCTCGATGGAGTGTGCTCAAACTACCTCGCATCATTTCTATGAACCAAATTTTCATTAAAATCTGCTCTTATACCAAATATCACCGAAGTGACTATGGTGAAGAGAACCAAAACTATCTTCAATAAGCTCTGATACCACATGTCATGGGCTTGTAGTATGCCCATAATTTGTTTTTATGAATTGATGTGCAGAAGTCACTTCAACACCTACAGTGATCTGACATTACCTTGTCTCACTCATGGCAATCTCACTACACGATGCCTAATATAAATAGACTATGCCTATTCAATCAATGTTTGGCCATAGCTTCACTTTGAGATATAATGTTATATCCCTCGAGTTCTACTTAACTTAGTTTATCAAGCCAATGCACAAGGTAAAAGCCTAGTCATGGCCTATAAATGTTCTGCAACAATACTTGGTCTATTTTACACTTACACAATTACAAGTGATGAGAATGGTAATTTCCCCTTTTATTTCCATTCAATTTCTTCATTGTCCTTCCCAATTGAGAAACGTAACCATTTCTTACCCATTATCTATCATTTCTAACTCATTTTCCTTTCCTAAATAGCATGAATCTTTGGGTTGAATTTTAATATTAAATAACTGATTTTTAATAGGATAGGAACATGTATTCATGATTTATTTCTTTGGGTTGCTAACTTGTTCAATTCCATCATTCAGGAAGAAAATTGTATATATATATATATATATTTAGGAGTTGTACTATTTCTCATAAGCCGAAGTTTATAATATCAAATCTGCCAAATGCTACAGCCGTTTTTGTCAATAGGAATATCAACTGATCAAGCTACTCACTGTTGTATAGTTTCTCATCATCATTTTGGATATTTTCAAGAGAGCATGGTCTATTTCAAGCCACTGCCAAAGAAGTGGACAGAAATCTAAAAAACCAGGTCTAATAAAATGATTTCTACTCATAACGGTGTGATACTTACTTATTTGATTTTTGTTCAGTCAAATGTAATACATGGGAAATGTAAACACTTAAATTAGCAAGAACTAAATCTATTTTTGAGGATATGATTTTCTTTTGAAAGTTAGGAGTTAAAACATTTTTTCAGTTAATTCCCGGAAAGAGGGTATTTTTCCAATAATTCATGAAAGTTTCGTTAAAGAAACAAGAGAAGGAGCCTATCAGGTTTCATAATCTTGACTATTAATATATCATTCTTGGTTATAGATTGTGTTCTTATTGTGATTAGATGAGTTAACACAAGGATGAACCAATAGAATGTAGAGAAAGGGCCACTCTAAAGCTGTGATGATCCTATATTATTTTGCAAATAGTTAGCATTAATTTCATTTAATGATCAATAGAACTTTCTTCCTGTTAGTTAGTTTATCTTTTGAAATTTTATTTTGTCAATAATTTTACTTTGGATTGAATTTACTTTCATGCATCAAATATATTAATATTTTTCAATTTTCCAATTTTTTGTTTATGTTTATATTGCAAAGTCTGAACCAAATTTGTATACTTAATTTCCATCAATGCAATCAGTTGAAATAGGTTTATATGGGACACTGATAGTATCATTACATTTATGTTTCGTCTAGTTATATTTTTAAATTGTTGTAATTATCTTTTGTAATTTATATTTCTAACTTTGTTGTAAATAGTTCATGTAGTTTATATTTCCATTTTATTTTAACTTTATTTGAAATAAAATTGCATAAGCTACTGTATAATTTATTATTAGATGGTTACAATCTTCCCTTGAATTTATGTAAAGAACAAAAGTGAGAAAAACAATTTCCCCCCAAAATAATTTAAATAGAAAAATGATAGTTAGAAATAAAGCCAAGCAATCAAAATCCTAAAAATATGTGTATACTTTGCAAGCGTTTTGAGAGTTTACATCTCCAAGGTTATTAATTAAAGTAGTGTTAATTGCATGTATTCCTTGAGCCCATCACTTTTTGGTTCCATTGTCAGGGAAGCACTAATATTTGTGTAGTATTTTACTTTGCTTGTGGCTCTAAGAGATTATTCCCTAGAGTATAATTCTGTAAATGAGAATGTATGAGGATGAGGAGAGATACGTTTGGAAGTTTTTTACCTAATATCCATTTAAATCCAATTCCAAAAGAATGAAGTAAAGAAGTAGATTATGCTTCAACCTCTCACACTTTAAAAAACAAACCTGAGGATAAACTTGAATCATAAAACACATATATTCATTTGTGGAGATTCCATAGACCCTATGGAGTAAAATTTGAGTCCAATGATTGGGAACTTGAGACTTTTCTCATTATGGGATATAGGGATGAGAAAAATGAGAAAATACATATTACAAGAAAGAAATGAATCAAACAATGAAGAAGAGGAATATCCATTTCCTATTAGGGAATATGATGAAGATGCTAAAATGAAAAATATAAACTCCTCAATCCATCCACTATTTTATTGGTTATTTGTAGATGACTCAAGTACTTTCTTGTTTGAATTTGATGTTTCTTGTTGAAAATATGAATAAACAAATTATTCTCAAAAGCTAAGACGCTTCCTTAAACTTTAAAATATGTTACTTTACTATGGTTCATGGGACTACAAGGAAGAAACATTGGTACTTAGGAAGAGATTATTAAAGTGTTATTAGAAAAGTACAAGGGTCATTTTAAGGCATGCGAAACAAGAGATGAAATGTTTCATATGACACAAGGGGTTGATGAAACATTTGAGTACTATGTTGAGAAGTTTCAATTTATTTATAACAAGGAAAAAATTGTAAGGTTAATGATGAGTCACTGAAATTAGTGTTTCTCATAACATTACATGAATATTTGATGGTAGACTCAGATTTGATTTTTACATGGGATATTTATTAATTCACCTATGCTAAAATAAAAGACTTGTTTAAAAATTACTAAACAGAAACAATGAGGAAAGCTAGGGGGTTAAAATTTGTTTTACCTTCAACAAAAACTAATACAAGTGGAATTACCGAAGGTAAAATTAGAAATCTAATCGAAGATATGAAAACAACATTCTAAATTCTTTATCTATGCAAGTAGATGCTTTGTAGATTAAAAAAAATGAAGAAGAAAATGATAAATCCTTAGCAATTTTTTGTCCTGGGTGCACTAAGAAACATCCATGCAATGAATGCCCACTTGTTGTAATAAAAGTATGCAATGTATTTTCCAAAAAACTGGATACTAACAATCATCTATAATTGTCAGGTTTAAAGGAAATATATCAAAATATTGAAAAAAATGTTTAACACGTATGCTTTATTAAATAATACCAATTTGGATAGCCAAGACCATAGTTTCTACGAGGTACTCATTATCAATACTTGATTCCACCATTGTCTAATCAATATCCTATATATAATAATCAACCATTGTTTTCACTATTCTAACATAGTCAACAATCCTTTCCATAGTTTCAAACTAAAATGTAGCCATGGAAACCAAATTTCCATTATCCATTGAATTATAGTAAGAAATCATATACAATTCTGGGGAACACGAGGCCAAATCAACAACAAAATTCCTGACCATATAATAATTGGCCTCCATAACAGAAGCAAAAAATGTTGCCTGCTCTAATACAAATCCATATTCCAACACAAGAAATACCATCGCAGTTTCCTATGCAATATAATCTGAATCATAATAATAGGGAAAAGAAACCCAACCAACTATAACCAAATCCACAACAATAAAACCAATCAAAACAATCTAGTCAACAACTACAATAAGGTCATCCAATTTATTATAGTGATGTGGGAGATTTTCCATCATATATACTTTAAACACTTGACTATCAAGTTACTCATATCCGATTAGTAAAAGTGTTAGAATATCTTAGATCCCTTATGATAGAATAAATCAGTGAGAAACAACCAGTTATTGAGAATAATGGAGAACAATTACAATCAATCTCCTCTATTCCTATTGAATATGATGTCCAGGATTATCCTAGTAACAAGAATAATACTGTACCTTTTTTGGAGAGATTAAATCAACCTAAATTCAACCACAACTGGCGTTTGACATTATGGGAGAGTTGAAAAACCTATGTGGTAAAATACCTCTAATTGAAGCCATAAAACATATTTCCATTTACAATAAAGTTATCAGAGATTTGTGCATCACAAAATGAGGAAGGAAGAAACAAGATGCACTACTATCCAAGTAGTATGACAATTTTATGAACTTATGTTAGGAGAGACTATTAATCTAAAGTACATTGATCTAGGTAATCATCGCGTCCAAGTTTTTATTGGAAAAAAATCAATTCCAAATACTCTAATTAACTTGGGAAAATATCATCAAGAACTTGTATGTTTAGAATCTAATGTTTCAAAAACCGACAATTTTACAAATGGTTGATAGATTAGCAGTTAGACCTGAAGGGATCCTAGAAGATATTATAGTTACAATAGATCCATGGGACTACCAATCATATTTTATACTAGATCACCCGATAACAAACATGGGGGATTACCCATTAATCATGGTACATCCATTTTTATCAACTGTGAATGGTTGCATAGAATGTCACTAAGGAAATATGACAATTTCACAAGGAGAATCAGTTAAGAAAATTAAATTTTATCCCCCAACAAAATCAATGTTGGAAATAAAAGAACCTTTGTGGATTCCATCTGATGACGAGAGTGATTATTATGCTAAAAATGTAACACTAGTTCTTACAATTGAACAAGCACTAATTCTAAAAGAACCATCTGACGAAAGTCTCTTATTCAACTTTATGTAGAATATTTATTCAACAACTATTGATATTAGGAAATGTAAACAACACATAGACGAAGAAGGGGAAAGTTCTATTAACAATACAATATGTAATGACTATAATGAATCACCTTCAATCCTAAGTGATGATAATCCACCTCAATAATTGGATGAATATTTTGTAGATGAATCTGTTGGAAATTGAATTAAAGCAATTAAAATATTTCTAGGAAAATATCTAAATACAAACAGTCATCTACAACCAAATCAACAACAAGAATTGCTAAAATTGCTACAAAAATATTATGCATTGTTTGTTTGGGATTACAAGGATATGCATGTTGTTGATCCATCCATTTGTACTCATCACATTTACATTCAATATAGAATGAACCATGCTTTTTAGACACAACGTAGAATGAACCTTGTCCAAAAAGGTATCACAAAAGACGAGATGCAAAAACTCTTCACAACTTGATCTATTTATCGAATTTTGATAAAGAGTGGGGTTCTCCACTTGTGTTAGTTCCTAAGAAATGGGGGGAATGGTGTATTTTTGTTGACTATAGGGAACTCAACAAAGTCGTTCATTGACCAATATCTGGACTCCTTATCTAGAAAGAAGTATTTTTTCTTCCTTGATGATTTTAGTGGGTATAACCAAATTCATATAGCACTCAAAGATTAGGACAAAAAAACATTTACATGTCCCTAGGGAATGTTTCCTTCAATATTTCTTCCTTTTGGGTTATGCAATGCACCAACGACAAGGATGATTTTTTGGGCTAAATTTCGCTCATGGGCTAATTTTCTATGGTTTTTCCAAAAATGAGATTCGTTATTTTAAAAATGATTCACCCAAATTCTATAGGATAAAACTATTTTACCTTAAAAGTCGCCAAAATTTTATAAAAAATATATAAAATACTTAGAAATTTGAATATTTTTAAAAAGATATCGCCAAACATTTATAGTTGACATATGAGGGATTAATAATATTCGCCAAGATTTCTACATTTTAAAATAAATTTCCATCCTTAAAATCATCCCTGACCAACCACCTTTTAGAGAGTTGTTTTACGTATTTTTGTTTATTTAATACCTAGCTATGTAGAAATTTTTGTATATGCATTCACTACTTTTTGAAATCAATTTGATGACAAATTAAATATATTAGAAAAAAATCTTCAATGATGTGTAGAAAATAATGTCTCATTGATTAATGAAAAGTGTTTTTTAATGATGAAAGAAGGAAATTTGTGAGGACATCGTATGTTTGCTAAGGGAACTCAAATAGATCATGCAAAAATTATTGCTATTAAGAATATTCCAGTACCAACAAAGTAGAATGAGCTAAGAAGTTTCCTTGGTCATGCTCGATAACATAGAAGATTTATTCATTTTTTTTTAGCAAATTGGCCTCTCTTTTGGTTTTTCTGCGCACTAAGGATGTAGAATGTATATGGATAGAATATTGTCAAAAGTCCTTTGAATATATGAAATAGAAATTAGTAATAACCGTTGTTTTGCAAGGACCTAACTAGAATTTACTATTTCATATTTATATTGATGATTTTGCATACAATTTTGACATTGTGTTAGGGCTGAAGGAAAATTTAGCTATGCATGAAATATATTATATTAGAAAATATTTGGAAAAACTTGAGAAGAATTACACTGCGATAGAGAAGGAGTTTTTAGCAGTTGTATATGCAATTTACAATTTTTTCCATTATATGAGAAGGTATCCCATATTTTTGCATAGAGATCATTTAGCAATTAAATATTTAGAAAACAAACTAGTAGTGAATGGTACAATAATTCATTGGTTGTTACCTCTCCAAGAATTTGACATAATTGTAATTGATAAGCTAGGTGCAAAAAATGTCGTTTTATATTTCTTATCATGAGTTCTAGGTAAGCAAGAGGATGAACCAATGGATGGTTCTTTTTCATATGAGAATTTATTTTTTGTTTATGTGATCACTCTATGGTTTGAAAATATTACAAATTATTTCATTTCATTAAAATTACCACAGAAATTATCGTAATGTGAGCTTTGTTCTTTGGTCAGAAAAGGTGGACATGAATAAAAAATTATTTATTCAATTTGGTACCTAATAATATTCTACAACGATGTGTCAGGGAAGATGAAGTGTATGAAATATTGAAGGCCTATCATGATAAACAATGAAGAAGGTATATTGTTGCAACAAGGACTTCTAGAAAGATTCTATCTACTAGATATTACTGACCAAGACTTCAAATATATGCATAGGCCTATGTTAGATGTTGTGATGCATGTCAAAGAATGGGGAATCCTATCAAATCTACAAAATTTCCATTACCTTCGTAAGTTTATTTTGAGCCATTTGAGAAGTGGGATATTGATTTTGTGGGTTAGATCAATCCAGCATATAATCAATTCAGGTACATACTACTATGTATAGATTATATAACGAAGTGGGTTGAATTTCATCCTTTAAAAAAATCCAAAAGGAACTGTGAGTCATTGATATTATTTACAACAACATCTTCACCAGATTTGGTGTTCCTTAATAATCCTATCAAATAGAGGATCTCAATTCTCTTCCAAGTTGATTAAATATCTTATGGAGCTATGTAAAACCAAACATAGGAGAACGACAACTTATCATCCCAAGAAAATGGACAAGTGGAAGTGACTAATAGAGAACTGAAAAATATCTTAACTACGAAAATATATTTATATGATAGAGATTAGGCATAAACTCTTTGAATTTGTTTGGGATTATTGTACAACTTTGAAAACATAAAAAACATTCACACCATATGAATTAATATATGGAAACATGTTTGTTTTTCCAATAGAGTTTGAAATAAAGACTCTTCATATAGCAGTTGAATTAGGAATTCTTATATATGGTACCAAAACATAACGAATTTCTAAACTTAACATGTGAGATGAGTTTCATCAAGAAGCTATGAAGCATAAAAAAACTATGCAACAACATCGTAAACATTGGCATGATTGTTTCATTAAAGATAAGAAATCTCAACCAAGGGATTCAACGTTATTATTTGATTCCATATTTCAATACTTGAAACTTTAAAAATAAAAATATTATATCTTGGCCCATATGAAATTCAATCTATCTTCAATAATGTAATAGTACGAATATGAACCATTGATACAAACAAAATTACACTATTAGTAAATGGTCATCGATTAAAGTTATACAAGAAACCATAATCCAAAAAGGACTTGACTTCCAATCTGCAACATCAACACTCTCTAAATGTAGTTGAGGGAATTCAAACCCTTGACTCCACTTATTTCCAATGATGTGGAAAACAATTATTAAAGAAAAGACCCCATTGTGAAAACCAACAATGGAATTATAGACCGTGGGCAACTTTGAAAACCACAATTGGTGAGGTTTTTCATGAAAATAAATCAATAAAATCTTGTTGTGAAAAATGAAAACACCATCATAGGCCACATATTGACTTGAAAACCAACAATGGTGGGTTCCTTTGTGGAATTAAAAAAAAAAAAACCTTGTTGCATTTTTTTTACAGTCTCCCTTCTTGCATATATTTTCAGTACCATATTTCACTCTTTTCAAATTTTATTGATATCTCTAACTTTATCTCCAACACATGTCATTTTTTACTTCTTTTGACAATAGTTGTGTATTTTCTCATCAAGAAATTGTGTTCCTACTCAGCCTTTTCACATCCATTGATGCCACATGTGGTCAGTTTTCACATCAATACCAATCCATATTTCTTTGAAACACTCAACAAACTTCATTCACTGCAAAATCAGTCTCTACACGTCTGCACCTCTCATACTGGTTAGATATCCCCACCTTTTTCTTTTAAATTTATTTATTTACTATTTAAATTCCCATGTTTCATTTCTATACTCTTTCCATTTGTCGGGATGACGATTTCTTCCTTCAGGGGGATTTTAATATGATAGTAAAAATAGTTTTCATCCACTGCAAATATTTGTGACACAACATACAAATCACAGTCCCTTAATTGTACCCCCATATTCCATGTGTCAATTAACACCATAAGTTTGTTTGTACCTCCAATTCATCCACCATAACTCAATATTATTGCCTATTTAATACCCCACTATTTCCATATTCCACGTGTTATTATGAATCCTTGTCATCATTTTTCCACATATTCCTATTACTTACTGACTCGAAGGATGATTTTATGGGAAAATTAATTTGGTAGATCTAATTGTATGCCACCAACATCTCTCTGCAATCATTGCAGTGGACCATTATGAGAATATTGCATCAGTTATTGTATGTTTAGGAAATAAATAAGAACATTGCATGCAACATATATTTTACAATTCCCCAAGACTCGATTTGGGTCACACTATTGCTAAAACGACCCAATAATTTTTTTTGATACTAATTATGAATGCAGAAACAAAACACACAACATGAGATTCAATCTTGTATAATGGTCTGTGATAATATAAAAGGTAAATGAAAGTTCTTAACTATGCATAGCAACAAATTAATGTATACAAAATAATTCAGAAATAGAAATAGATATTTGAATGCATCATTATACTTTCAACAAGCAACACTAACTAAGATAACTTGGAGTAAAACACACAACAACTATATGATCATTTAACATAAATAAACAAAAAAATTAAGAACATGTATCTTATGAAAATATGAAACACGTTTTATATAATATATGTTCCTCCCAACATAGAGTTTTTGTTCTAGTTCTTAACAGTAAGTCACCCCCGAGATGGGGCTACAAATCCACAAGAAGTAGTTGTCCCTAAGGATAGCTAATATTCTCCTCTCAACAATCAAATTCCCACAGATATTTCAATTCTACTATCTCTCTTCCAATCACCTGCACAACCCAAGGGATGGAATCCCCCTTCACTTCTTATAGTCCATCAGGCCTTTCCACTCCCCTCCAGGGATTCCAACATAGGTTGGATAGGAAATATCTCTATTTGGACCTCATAAATTCTACAACTACAATAAGAATTCACCCAACAACAAAACTCTTTCTTATATTGACAAATTTCTAATAGATTAATTCTCACATTCCCATAACCTCTATTTCTATTAATTTACGGCTCCAAATAGCTACCATACATTTCCATTATGGATTTCTTCAGGCGTCATCCCTCATAACACCTTTGTTGTCTAGAAAACTCCTTGTAAAATTTTCTCCTCATGCAAAAAATTGAATGTGTAATTATGCTCCTCTATCCATATGAATTTCCTCTCTTTCTCTTGTTTCCTTAAATTACACTCTTCCCCATTATGATCTTACTCATCCCCCATACTCTCAATAAATATGGGAAGTGACTTCTCACAGTGACCCTCTTACATGAATTAAAATATTGGCTTTGAAAACAAAAAATAAAAAAATAGAAGGTTCGTAGTAAGGATAATTTAGAAAAAAATAGTTTGGGTTTAATAAACATGGGTAAACTCTCCCACCTTGGAACCCTTCCCTCTCTTGTGAAAACCAATCCCCAAAATATCCATCCATCTCATTCTAAAAATGGAGACACATTTTATAGTTTATATTCAATATACATCATTTACATATTACATTTCTTGTCCCTTGGCCATACATCAAATTTACAATATACATCGCTAGTTTTGGGTTTGAAAACATGAATATTACATTCCCCCACCCCCTACAAACTTCACTATTCTCAGTGCACATAGCCATACAATTTACACATTGACATATATAAAAACATTACATCAAAATACTTGATAATTACCGACCTTAATGAATCCCACAACAATTCCAACCAACAACACTCTTTTCCCCTCAACCTGTATGTCGATTGGATAGGAAATCTCATAGTTGTGGCTCTAGGAACTCTAGGTATCAAAATTGAGTCTTCATTCACTTATGTACAAATGTACATTTAGTTTTCTTCAAAATTTATGATAAAATCCAGGTAAGATTCTCGTATGGATTCCTCGTGCTCCCATGCAGTGTCTTCAGGAATGTAGGAGATCCATTGAAACTTTACCAAGCCAATGACGTTTTCCCTAAGCACTTTGAATTTCCATTCTAGGATGTGCATTGTTTTCACCTATAATTCCCCTTCATGTTCTCCTAGATCACATTCCAATCAATGACATGATTAGAATCATGTACATATTTTTTTAATAAAGAAACATGGAACACAATATGAATCATCATGGATGCAGGTAATTCTATCATGTATGCAACTAGACCTATCTAAGATCTAAAAATGTCCATAATATCTCGTTTCCAACTTTGGGAAACTTACCCCTTTCAAGTATCTTCTCTTGTCTTTAACTTTTAAAAGGAAATTCTCTCCCACTTTGAATTCTTATGTTTTCTTCTTTTAGTGGAATAACTATTCTTCCTATCTTGTGAAACTTTCAAATTCTTCCTGATCTTTACCATTTGTTCTTCCATTTCCTTTAACAATTCTCGCCCAATCATGAATCTGTCTATTGGTTTATCCTAACTTATTGTTGTGTTGCATTTGTTCCCATGCAATGCTTCAAACATGCTAATATTAAATGATACTTGATACCCATTACTATAAGAAAACTCAACTAATTAGATATAGTCATGCCACTTAGAAGGCTTGTGCACTACATACATTCTCGACATGTCTTCAATTATTTGATTAATTTTCTCTATCTTCCCATTTGACTCTAGGTGATATGTTTTACTAAAATTCAAGTTTGTCCGAAATCCCTTAAATAACCCTTTCCAAAATTTGGAAGTGAACTTGTGGTCTCAGTCCAACACTATTTCCTTAGGCACACCATGTACCCTAGCAATTTCTCTCATATAAATTTATGTAATATCGGTTTCCTTATGAGTTACTTTTACAGGAATGAGATGTGAAATATTTGTAAGTTTTCCACCACTACCATGATCGAATCATGTTTCCTTATTGTCCTAGGAAATTTGGTAATAAAATCGATAGTAACAACCTCCCATTTCCATTCAAGAATGGGAAATGGATGTAACAATCCCGCTGGATGTTTTTGTTCATCCTTTGTGTTATGGCATTCCATGTATATGGCCAAATAATTAGTGTCATCTATGTTCATACAAAAAAAAAAATATCGGTCTCTTACAATTGTAATAGATTCTAGTATCCTGAGTTTCCAACTATATGAAACATTGTGCACCTCCTATAAAACGTAGTTTCTCAATTCCCTAGAATTGGGAACATAAAATTTGTTATGAAATAAGAGGATTCCATCCTCTTCTATCCTATAGTCCTTATATTTTTCTGCAAGATTTCTTGAACTTTCACATAATGTTGATTTTTTTTTTCAGATCCTCTAGAATTTTATCTTTTAAATATTTCATGTAAATACTAATGGTTGTAGCATGGATTTTGTCCACCCTTCTGCTAAGTGCATAATCCACCTTGTTCTTTTTTTCCTTTATTTTCTTGATATGAAAGTCATATACATTGAAAAATTCCAACCATATAGTTTGTATGGAATTTAGTGTTTCTTTTTCAAACAAATATTTCATACCACTATGGTCTTTCCTCAATTTAAATTTTCTTCCCATAAGGTAATGCCTCCACATCCTTAAAGAATGTGCTATGGATGCCAACTCTAATTCATGTGTGGCATAGTTTATTTCAGGCTTCAATGTTTTGGACCCGTAAAAAATTACATGTCTATTTTGTGTAAGGAATCCATCAATCCCTTCATTGCATGCATCTGTGCACACAAGAAAATTCTCATATGGATTTGCAACTTTCAAAAGAGGTGCAATAGTTAAGAAATCCTTTAAGTGTTAAACATTTTCTTCACACTTAGCACTCCATTCAAACTTTGCTCCTTTATTTTTCAAATATGTTATTGTGTGTGCAGTCTTAGAGAATCCCACAATGAATCTCTTGTAATAACCAACTAGACCCATAAATAATCTAACCTACGAAATGTTTGTTGGCACTAACTCTTGGTTTCTTCAATATTTTCTGGAACCCCTGCTATGTCATTTTTTGAAACAATGTGACCCAAAGAATGGATCTAATTTTGATAAAAATTTCATTTACTCAATTTGGCATACAATTGGTTCTCTCTCAACACTAGTAGCACCATCCTCAAATGTTTCTCATGATCGTCCTCTATATTGGAATATATAAGAATGCCATCGAGGAATACAATGAAAAATGTGTCAATAAAATATCTTAACACCCCATTCATTAAACACATAAATATAGCAGGTGCATTTGTCAACCCAAAAGGCACCACTACAAATTCCTAGTGTCCACACCTTCTATGAAAAGTTGTTTTGTGAGTATCTTATTCTTTGATTATAACTTGATGATAACATGATCTCATGTCAATCTTGGAAAATATATTTTCTCCCTTTAGCTAATCGAAAATATCATCATTCCTTGGCAAAGGATATTTTAATTTGATTGTAACCTTGTTCAGCTGTACAAATTCAATACATATCCTGAATGTTCCATTTTTTTCTTGACAAAAGGAATCAGGGCTCCACAAGGAGAAACACTTTTCTATGTGTACCCCTTCTTCAAAAACTCTTCTAGATGAATTTACAATTATTTTATCCTTGATGTGTTCATTCTATAGGTATTATTGGATACAAGGGAAGCCTCAAGAGTTCAATCAATAGAGAAATCAATGTCCCTATTTGGTGGAAATCCTAGAAACTCCACAAACACATCTTCATATTCTTTCAATATCGGATAATATTCAATACTTATATTTGTATACCTAATTGGCTCTTGTATGTCAGTTTCATATATTTGACACCCTTTTCTAAAACTTATTTTTATCTGCAATGGTAAAATATATTGGATTGATATAGTCCTTGGAATACCTTGCATTTTCCTTGAATTTCCTTCCTCATCAAGACATGTGAAAGCCTTGTTATAAAAATATAAGATAGAATGATGCTTTTTTGTCCAATCCATACAAATCAAGAAGTTATAAGACAGAAGTGGTATGATGTTCAAATCTTCCTTAGTGTTGATTCCATTCATGTTTAATGAGAAATCTTTAAAAGGCTCTTTTATTCTTCTATTTGTTATAGTAGTTATCTTAACTAACCAATATTTTTCATGGTTACATTTCTTCCATTTAAATATTTAGACTACATTTGGATATATATAACTATGAATAGTTTTAGAATCAATAAAAATAGCCATGGTTTGATTATAAATATTACCCTCCACTTTGATCGTGTGGGATTGATAGTCTTCTTGTCTATTTTCCAAGGCTATAGAGATCCTTGGCATGGTTTTTCCCACATCCTCTATTGTATCGTATTTATTAATCCTATGCAAAGTCTTAATTTTATCTCCCTAGTGAGGACAATATTCATACATATGATCTCCTTCACATCCCCATTAATTTATGGGCTACTACCTTGGCCTCTTTCTCAAGGAATTTGTCATTTTTTATCACCTTGAGATGGCTTTCGTTGTTCATATGGCTTAGATATATTCCATATGAAAGGTGGCTTGAATCCTTTCTTCCTTTTCTTCATATTTATTTTATTCTTTTCATCCCAGGCCTTTTGGAAAGTTGGCCTTACTCTTTGTTTATCATACAAATAATTATCTTTCCTTATGGATTCTTCCAAATTCCTGGGATCATTAGAATAAATTTTATCCTTGTAGAATGATGGAAGTCCACTCAAGAACTTTGAATTTTTACCTTCTCATCCCGGATGGATCTCACGTACTTTACAATCTCCATTAATTTCCTCTCACATTCATCCATGGTCATTTTCCCAAGTTTATGTTCAAATAACTCTTGCATCTTCTTGTCATAATATTTTTCTAAAAAGTACTACTGCTGGAAATATTTCTTGAAATATTTCCAAGAAATTCTCTTCTCATCGAGGTGCTTAAATTTATTAATTTGATCCCACCACATATATGTTTTTCCTTTGATATGGTAGGATGCAATTATAGCTTCTAAATTTGATGAGTAATCATGAAAATGAAAATATTTTATCATTCCCAACAACCATGATTTTCCATCTTGTCCCTTACTATGCTCTCCATCAAATGATGGTGTATTTATATTCCTTATCTCCCCTTGTAAGATATATGACCCATGTATCCTTATTCGATGTCTGTCAGGAAACATACTTGAGATGCTTTCCTACCTTGAATGTACATATGCTCTTCTAGTCGATTTCCCTGGGGAATGATGATGTGCATTCCTACTATCACTCTTTGACTATCTAAATCCTCCATCATCATCCCTCCTATAATTACATTTGGATTCTTCTACTTTCCTTTCACTAGATTATTATGTTGTGCTAGAATATTTGTTGAATTTATTATGCAACATATTTTGGATCTATAGTAGCTCCCATTGATATTTCATAATATTTTCATTATCATCCCTATAGCTATGCATGTCTCTTTCCAGGCTGGTCATAGTTATAGGTTCTTTCATGTCTCTTCTTCCATTAGACTCTGTCTCAACATTACCCATGATGGTGTTGGCTTATTGAGAGGGGGAGGTGAATCAATAATAGAGTAATTCAATCCTTTTTAACCACAAATACAATTCTTATATCAATGTATAATTACAATCCAATAGTTTCAGAGTAAATAAACAATGAAAAAATGAGCAATCATCTACATACACAGTACACCAGTGTTTTTATGTGGAAACCCAAAGAAAGAGAAAACCACAGAATGTTTTTTCTTATATATATTTAAGAATTACATTCACTGAAAGCACCAATTTCCTTTGTTTTCTAGATGCAACTAGAAGGAGGCTCCAACCCTCTAGTTTCTCAACCTACAACCTGAGGGAAGGTCCAAATCCCCAATTCTCTGGCTACAACCAAAAGGAGGCTACAACCCCCTATGTTCTTCAACTACAACCAGAAGGTGGCTACAACCACCTGTCCTTGCCTTGTCCAACTTTCATGAATTATAAGTAGAATGATGCAACTACTGTCAGACTATCACTTTGAGATATATTTTTGTAAACCTGTACCAATCAACCTGCACCAAACAACCTGTAACAATAACCTGAACCATGCATCAACCTGTACCTCAACCTAGAATCCACATGTACTATAAATAAGTGCATCAACCATGCACCAACCTATAATCAAATTGTACCATAAACAAGTGCATCAACCATGCACCAACCTATACCTCAACCTGTACCATGAACAACTGCATCAACCATGCACCAAACTTGTACAAATAACATGTCACAACAATCTGTCCAAACAACCTATCAGAACAACCTACCTCATTAATATTAACAACCAATTCATATCTCCTCACCAACATCAATAACCAAGACAACTCTCAAATATGTTTATCGATCAAGCATAACACAACAACTCATAATCATCACTAAGATCAATATGTGCTTCTAATAATATACCAATACAAGTATACTACATCATCCATAAACCATGTGTCAACAATACTACTAACATGTTCCTCCAACCCTGTAGAAAGTATATACCAACCATGTATCAACTACTCATCAACTATGAATCATCAAGATGTATCGACATCATCAACTATACACCTCATGTATGTGCCAACTCATCAACTACTTGTCTCAACCATGCACCCAACATGTACCTCAACCAAAATTCCTCATCAATTTCATAATCCAAACATTATTTGTAACTCTATAATATACCTAGTGTATATGATCACATACCTGCAAACCTTCCTTAACTTTAACAACAAGAGACTAGCATTTTCATCAAACTTTACTTTAGTCTCACATGACTAGTTTTGGATTAGTCAACAACCCTAACTTGCAATAATCATAACTATGTATCTGTAATGAATAAAGGTATAAAATAGTACACAATGTTATTCAGTGTCTTGTATGAAATTTCTCCAGGTTTCACTTCTTGGAACCTCCCAGAAAAGGAGTTATAGAAAAAATGGCATACCTTGTTGAATTTTGGCTTATTCTAGAGAGCTAACTTGTAGAGAATTCCCCGCATGGAATATTTCTTGTATGGATCTGAAAATGGTACAAATAATACTACAGATTGTACTCTAACAAGACATTTAGTATTACTAAATTTGGATCTATTATGAATAAGTGATGACATTTTTACCTGAAACACATGTTTTAGACTAGTTTCAGGACTAGCCACAAGCCCTATTTTCCACGGAGAGTAATGCCAAAGATAAAATGACCCACAATCTGAATTTTGTATCACAACCACTTGGATATGTTTCCTCAATGGCCTCCCAATTTCACATTTTGAATCATTCTAGAAAACACGTTATTGCGAAAATGGTGAGATGACCTATAAATAACATACCTTAGAAAGAATCATCGAAAGAATTTGTCCTCCCTTGAATTTCGGCCTTCTTTACTCCACCTTCCCTTTCAAATTCAAATTAGATATCCTTTGGTTGCCTCAGTCACTCATATATATTCAATATCATCAGATTAGATATCCTTTGGTTGCCTCAATCACTCGTATATATTCAATATCATCAAGTATGATTAAAATGAGAGAGCCTTGCCTCTTATTTATACTTCCATGTAGCTTCCTCAAGGGGTTACCTTCTAACCATATTAACCCACTTTCCTTATTTTAGGGCTAACCCACTTCTAATAAATTGTCCACTTAGTGATGCAGCCCCCTTACCCTTCGGGGTTCTATGACCTCTCGGTCTCTGGATTGTTCTCCCTCCTTGAGCTGGAATAGTTCTTTCATCCCTGCTAGAACCTCTATTAAACAAATCCACGGGTCATTTTCTGAAATGCGTCTTATGTCAACAAGCACCAAGCATGAGCTTCACCTCCACGAGACCATGGTTTGTGATTGCACGCCTACACAAGAAGTGTTTCAAGACTTCACGTGTCAAGACTTCACCGTGTGAGACACCTTGATTTTCCTGATAGTCGATTCCCGACAAGGGATTAACGACTTTTAGTTCTCTATGATCACGTGATCATTCCCATGACCACAGACTTAAACTATAAGACACGTCACATTTTGTGACTTCCGGACTTTCGATGCAAGGTGCCCCAACTCCTCTAACTCTCGAGTTCCAAAAAGGGATTAAATTCCTTATCTCCTCCTTTTGCCTCCATCCATGTGACCCTCTCTTGTGACCTGGGGTTAATCCTCTGAGCCCGTCAGGACTTCGCGTTTCGTGAAGTTTGAATACAACCTAACTCCTATCCTTTGAAATCCCGATCCCCAAACTTTTGATGTCCCCTTGCCCAAATCAATAGTCACAACATTCTTGTGATCTGATAGCTCAAATCATATGATGAGTTCAAACCTCGTGAGTTCTCAACTCTTCCCTTTGACTTTCTCTAGTAGTGAGTCAACAAAATGTTGATCTCTTGCCATGCGTCCCTCCAAATAAGTGGTTTTGATGAAGTCAGAAGAATCAACGATTGTGATCTATTCCCTCCTTTGACTCTTCACCTTTGCGAGTCAACGAACTGATAAACTTTCACCATGTTCCCTCCTTGACAATCGACAGTCCCGATGATTTTGGAATGATCAACAACTATGATCCTTTCAAGACGATCAACGACTTTGATATGATCGGTATGATCAACAAATGTGATATTTTCATGATTTGGCACTTCATGAATTATACCAACTCTATCCTTTGACTTCTTCCCCCTGCAAGTTAGCGAAATGCTGAACTCTCACCATGTGTCCCCCTTGATGGATGACCACGATCAAATAATGAATTTTCACATTGCGAGTTCGAATAGTTATGTTCTTTGACCTTCTCACTCTACAAGTTAGAGAAACATTGAGTGCTCACCACGCATCCTTCCTAATGGATGGTCTCGATGATTTCAGAACTTCTCTCATGCACTCTCCTCCGGATCCAATGACTGTTGGTCCATGCGCTAGAGCCGATGGCTCATATCTATTATCCTCTTGCATTCTCTTCACATTGTCTGCACATGGATTTCGACGGTCCAGATATTCTTCTTTGCTCAATTCAACGTATGGGATCTTATCACGATTTCATTTTTCACGAGTTCTCACGAACCTTCCCATTGACTCCTCTGAGTCATGAGTCATTGAAATATTGGTTTGTTGCCACACATCCTTTCCTATGGATGGTTGGGACTTCACGAATTTGCAAATCCCACTCTCCTATGAAACTCCAAAGGGTTAAAATTTGTGCACGTTTCTCTAGATCCAATGATTGTTGGTCCATGCACCCAGATCTGATAGCTCAGATATAATCTCCTCCTACACTTTTTCCTCCTCTTCCTAGACATGGATCTAATGGTCAAGACTCCTCTCTACAACTGATCAAATGGTTTTTTTTGCTCCTCCTCCTGATATTTGAATTTTCTTCGACTTAGAAGATTTTGTCCATGTTCAGAAGGTCTCAGCCTCTGACCTTCCTTCCTACAAACTCGACTCTTGGTCTTGCTTACGTGTCTGAACACGTTATATCTTCTAAGATTATAGAATTAGAATAAGTCTGTCTCATGGGATCCCTTTATGTTATCCCTTTTGAGCTTGATCTCCTTGAAGATTTTGATTCCCCATGCACACCTTGCGTTCTCAATATTTCGTCAAACTCAGAATCTCAAAGAATTTATTGAACAAGAAATACTTCTTTCCCTCCTAGCGTTCTTCTGCTCGATGCACTCCTTCTAGAGATTTTCCTCATAGATTATTCAGTAACTCTGTATCACTCTCAAAATCGACACAGATTTCTTCTGTGCACACTTGCACTGGCTCAATTCCCACCTGGTAGAGTTCTATAGAGTCCTCAGTAACTCTAGTTCTTTCTGAACTTAATACAGAGATCTTCCCATGCACTCCTTGCACTTCTGCTGATGAAGGTTCAATGGTATCTCTCCTAATATTTCCCTTTAGGTTAGACCTCTATCAATGCACTCCTTTCAGACTATGTGCACTCCTTACACTCGGAAACTCAAAGCCGACAAATGATTGAAACTCATGTAATACTTCACCAGTTATGCATTTAAAAAATGAAAATGCATAAAAACATATTAAGCATATATAAACACATGATATGTAGGAAAAATTGCTTTTCTATTATCTGTGTGTGTCTATACAAATGATTTACAAAAACTAGACTCTAACAAGTCTCGGTTCTCTCTAGCTCTCTCTTTCTCCCTCAAAAATATTCTTCCTCTAAGGCCTCTCTACCCAAACCTCTCTATCCTTCTTTGCTTATCTTCCTTTCTTCCTTCCCTTCTTGAAATATGAAACACGATTTCATTACAAGAGAGGGGATTTGCGAGCTCGTCCTCTCTCACCTAACCTCATCAATTACATTGAGGCCTCATAAAGGTTTACTGAGACCTGACTACAGTCTAGGCTTGCTACAATCAACCCTTTAATTGAAATCCAACCATTACCTGTACAAAGGAACGGCTTGGTATTAAAATCCTTACAACGTAAATCCCCGTGGGATCTGATTTAAAATTTAAAAATGTGAGCGGTTCAATGCCTCTCTTTCTTCTGAAATGTGTGTTGATGTGATGGAATGATGGTGTGATTTTCAGGTGGAGAAATTCTCCTTCATCATACTCCCCTACTAGGAAAAACATGAGCTCCTTCTCATGAGCTTCTGCTCATGAGCCCCCCTTCTCCTGTATTGAAATCCAACTAGATCCCAAATTCTCTTCTGGAGTTGTCCTCTTTCTCCTCTCCATCTATGTTGTTGTTTCTTCTTCCTTTTCTTCTTTTGATTCTTCCTTGTTGCTATGATAGGCTCTCTTCTCTTCAACTCTCCTTTGTTGATTTATTCAATTGAACTCAACATCAGATTCTTGATCTCTTCTATTACTCTGTCCAACTACTCCAGTGGCTTGTTCTTCTTACGCAGTCTTATCTGTTGCACTTCATCCTTATCAATTTGTAGATCTACTCAATCCCCCATGCTATATTTATCTCCCTTTGTGGCATCGAGTTTCCACTTTGTTGCATATTTAAATTCCATAGTCTCATCACCAAGTTGTTTCTCGGTTCCCTCTTGTGCTGGTATGTCTCCAACTCCTTCCAACCATTCCTCTGGTTGGTTTTCTTCTCTATCTGTCTCCAACTTGACCTGTTGGATGTGCAAGATTTGCACCATCACCCTTCTCTCCAAGGCTTCCAATTCTTCATACAGATAAAAAAAATCCATGTTGTCTACTTCCTCTTCTACTATAAGATCCAGTGCTACAGTCATCTCCTGTTCAGCTTCCTGGCTGAAAATTTTGAGCCAATCCTCTGAATGCTCTTCTCCTCCTGTTTCATGTTGAGTGATCATATCGACTATGTGCTCCTCTTCTGTTGGGGAAGATTTTGATGTCTAATCCATTTATTATTTCTCTATGACATTCACTACTCACTATCTTTCTTATGTTGTTTCATTTGCAACACATTCTATGGCCTCAACTGGATTTCTTGGTAGGAATACCCGAATTCCCCAAATGATCAAAATGCTCCTCTGATCATCTTTTGCCAGCATTCCTTGCCGATCCAAAATCACCTCCGAGTTCATGAGACTATCATACAATATCATCTCCTCTCCCTTTCCCACCTGAGAATCTGGTATTTTTTTCTTGCCCATCTAGTAGTCTATGAGATCCTCCAATGACCCCATCTCATTGCCTACCTAGAAATATGAACTTTCATTATTTCTTCCCTAGCAGTATATGAGACCTCCATTTGTTCTCTTTATAAGACCTCCACCTGGTCTCTTTCCATTGTCCACCTAGTAATTTGAAATTCGATTTCCACCCACCTGGAAGTTTATGAGATCTTCATCTGATCTCTCTTTCTCCTCCTTGTCGCTGAGACTCCTCCTAGTTTCTGGTCCACATATGTGAATCAATTTCTCCTTTGTGTCACTGAGGTTTTCAGTATGCCTCAACCACCTTTTCATCATCCTTAACTGTCCTCTGGCCAACAATTTCTTAATCGACCATTTCACCTTCTTCATCATGGGCCATTCATACACCCAATGTGCTTTTGCATCCTTCTGCATTTTAAATGCAAACTTCTCCATTCTGGCTCTTATCTCAGTGATTTCTTCATCAAATTTTTATTTACTCTTCTGCTGGTGGTCTCCTCTTTGACCATGCTCATGGCCTTCAGTATCCATTTCCACCTTTTATCTGCCCTCCTGGAAAACCTATGGATCACTCTATATCTGAGAGCATTTCCATATTCTCTTACAGCTCCCCTAGCTATTTAATTTTTTGTTGTTATGTCCATGCAACAACCTCCTCACAGAATAACAATGATCTTCTTTCCTTTTCACCTCTTTCTTGTTTATTGCCTGCAAGAAAATATCGGATCTTATGATGCCACTTGATGTCATCAGATTATCCCTTTTTCCTACATAAATCAATTATGTTCTATGATACCACCATATCGTATCAGAGTATCTCATGTCACTGTCTCACCCTTTGCTTTCTATCTACAAGAAAAATTTCATCCTATGGTACTACTCGATGTAGTCAAATGATCCCCTTCATCTCCTTCGCCTGAAGTCTATAGATGAAGATCAAGTTCTGATACCACCTAATGTAGCCCCCCTCCCCTTCAGGGTTCTGCGACCTCTCGGTCTCTGGATCATTCTCTGTCCTTGAGCTAGAACAACTCTTTCATCCCTATTGGAACCTTTATTAAAAAAATCCACAGGTCCTTTTATGAAACTTGTCCTCTGCGAGAAATCACCAAGCATGAGCTTCACCACCACGTGACCATGGGTTGTGACTGCACACCTACATAAGAAGTGTTTCGAGACTTTGGGTGTCAGGACTTCAACGTGTCAGCCACCTTGATTCTCCCGATAGTCGATTCCCAACAAGAGCTTAATGACCATTAGTTCCCTATGCTCATGTGATCATTCCCAAGACCACTCGCTTAACCTAAACGATGCGTCGAATTTCACGACTTTGAGACTTTCGATGCAAGGCGACCCAACTCCTCTAGCTCTTGAGTTTCAAGAATGGCTTAACTTACTTAGCTCCTCCTTTGGCCTTCGTCCATGTGGCCCTCTCCTATGACCTGGGGCCAATCCTCTAAGCCCGCCAGGACTTGACATTTCACGAATTTGGAATGCAACCTAACACCTGTCCTTCGAAAGCCGGATCCTTGAACTTTCTATGTCCCCTCACCCAAATCAATGGTCACGACTCTCTTGTTATGTGATCGCTCAGATCATATCGGGAGTTCAGACCTCGTGATTTCTCAACTCTGCCCTTTGACTTTCTCTAGTAGCGAGTCACCGAAATGATAATCTCTTTCCATGAGTCCCTCCAAACAAATGGTTTTGATGAAGTTGGAATGATCAACGGCTATGATCTATTCCCTCCTTTGACTCTTCATCTCTACGAATCAATGAACTGATAACCTTTCGCCACATGCCCTCCTTGACAACAGATGGTCATGATGATTTCAGAATGATCAACGACTATAATCCTTTCAGGATGATCAACGACTATGATATGATCGGGACGATCAATGGATGTGATCATTTCATGACTTGGCACTTCGTGAATTCTCTTGACTCTATCCTTTGACTTCTTCCCCCTACGATTTAGAGAAATGTTGAACTCTTTCCATGTGTCCACCTTGATGGATGACCATGATCAAATCATGAATTCACACATTGCGGGTTCAAATAGTTATGTTCTTTGACCTTCTCACTCTGCAAGTCAGCAAAACGTCGAACGCTCACCATGCATCCTTCCCGATGGATGGTCCCGATGATTTCGAAACTTCTCTCATGCACTATCCTCTGGATCCAACGATAGTTGGTCCATGTGCCATATCCGATGGCTAAGATATATTCTCCTCTTGCACGCTCTTCACATTGTTTTGACATGGATTTTGACAGTCCATATATTCTCCTCTGCTCGATCCAATGGTTGGGATGTTATCACGAGTTTTCATTTCGTGAGTTCTCACAAACATTCCCATTGACTCCTCTGAGTCACCAGTCAACAAAATGATGAGATTCTTCCACGCATCCTTTCCGATGGATGGTTGGGACTTCACGACTTTGAAAATCCCACTCTCTTGTGAAACTCCAAAGGCTTAAACTTTGTGCAAGTTCCTATGGATACAAAAACTATTGGTCCACGTGCCTAGATATAATGGCTAAGATCTGATCTCCTCCTATGCTCATTCCTCCTCTTCCTAGATGTGGATCTAATGGTCTAGACTCCTCTCTACAACTGACTAGATGGCTATTTTTTCTCCTCCTGCTGATCTTGGAATTTTCTTCGACTTAGAATATTATGTCCATGTTCAAAAGGTCTCAGCCTTTGAACTTCCTTCCCGCGAACTCGACTCTTGGTCTCGCTTGCATGTTTGAAGGCATTATATCTTTTGAGATTATAGACTTAGAATAATTTAGTCTCATGGGCTCTCCTTATGTTATTCCTTCTGATCTTTATCTCCGAAAATATTTCAATTCCCCACGCACACCTTGCGTTCTCGGGATTTCGTCAAACGCAGAATCTCAAAGAATTTCTTAAACAAGAAATACTTCTCTCCCTCCTTTCATTTTTCTGCTCAATGTGCTCCTTGCATATTTTTTCCTCACATAGTATTGAGTAACTCTGTCTCTCTCTCGAACTCGACAAGAATTTCTTCTGTGCACACTTGCGCCAGCTCAATGCCCACTTGGTAGAGTTCTATAGAGTCCTGAGTAACTCTGGTTCTCTTTGAACTCAATAGAGAGATATTCCCATGCACTCCTTTCACTTCTTCTGATGAAGGTTCAATGGTATCTCTCATGATATTTCCCTTGAGGTTAGACCTCTCTCAACACACTCCTTCCAGACTATGTGCACCCCTTGCACTTGGAAACTCAAAGATGAGAAACTATTGAAACTCATGCAATACTTCACCAGCTACGCATTTAAAACATGAAAATCCATAAAAACATATAAAACATACATAAACACATGATATGCAGGGAAAAATGATTTTCTATTATCTTTGTGTGTCTATACAGATGATTTTCAAAAACTAGACTGTAACAAGTCTCAGTTCTCTCTAACTCTCTTTCTCTCTCTCATAACTATTCTAACTCTAAGCTGGCCTCTCTACCCAGAACTCTCTATCCCTCTCTACCTATATTCCATTCTCCCTTCTCTTCTTGAAATCTGAAACAAGATCTCATTACAAGAGAGGGGATTTGGGAGTGCGTCCTCTCTCACCTAACCTCATCAATTACATTGAGGCCTCATAAAGGTTTACCCAGACCTAACTACGATCTGGGCCTACTACAAGAAACCCTTTAATTGAAATCCAACCATTACCTGTACAAAGGCATGGCTTGGCATTAAAATCCTTACAATGAAAATCCTTGGGGGATCTGATTTCAAATTTAAAAATTTGAGAGGTTCAATGCCTCTCTTTCTCTTGAAATGCGTGTTGATGTGCTAGAATGTTGGCGCGTTGCTGAGGTGGAGCGATGCTCCTGCATCATTTTGTAATTTCTCCATTAACTTTATTATTTAAATAATTTCTTTTGTATCCACTTTGACATATAGTAGACTCTTCACTTCACTTTATTATTTACCTTCTAAAATCTCTTAAGCCACTTTCCTTATTTTAGGGCTAACCCACTTCTAACCACTTGTCCACTTAGTAAATTATCCATTAACTTTGTTATTTAAATAATTTATTTTGTATCCACTTTGAATTATAGTACACTCACCACTTAAATTTATTATTTAAATAATTTCTTCTTTGCAAACACTTTCACTACTTTGATCTTTTGGGGCTTCGAGATGACTCATTAGGGTTCTCCAACTTCACATGGCCATAACTTTCTAACCATGAGGAGTTATGTGACATTCCACATACCATCAGAAATGGAATGACATGTACTATCCATATAGAATAGTCTTACCTGTAAAAAAATAAAAAATCATACCATTTTCCATCAAACAAATTTGGGTCCATTAACCAAACCTTTGTGCTACCAAAATTTTCTACCGAACGTTTTTCAAGGGTTGACATCAATGAAAACCAACACAATTAATCAAAAATATCCCCCTTTGGTATTGATGGAAACACTATGATGAAATAATGAAGTCATATCACTCATGCTCCCCTTGTGAACATTGCTTCCCTTGGAACCATGCCTATGTGCTCTCTCTCCAAGTATTTCTCTCATGCATATGATAAATATCTCCCCCTTTGCCTTCTCCCCCTAACTGAAATGTCCTTGGGGATACTCCCCCTTACTAAAATCTACCTAAAACTAATGTCCAACCTGAAATTTCCTCTTTATGGTGCTTCCTCATGTAAATCTAAGACATATAAGATAAGCATTCAAAAGAATTCATTTTGGAGTAGAAATTACTTCGAGTCTCTAGAGACGATACTTAAAGAATTCCCATGGAAGAAATTTTGTAAATATGTATTCCACTTGTTCTTTTGTGCCCACATATTCAACTCTAATGTTCTTCTCTCCAACCTATTCTTGTAGAAAGTGATACTTGATTTGAATGTGCTTCATTTTGTAGTGCATCGTCGGGTTCTTTAAGATACTGATGGTGCTTGTATTACCACAATAGATTGTAATTTTCTCATCATACTCAACTTGTATAACTGTCAAAGTTTGTTTAATCCATAGAACCTATGTACAACATGTTGTTGTTGCAATATACTCTACCTTGGTTGTAGATAAATATACTGATGATTGTTTCTTTCTTAGCCAAGATACTAAACACTCACCCAAGTAGAACATTTCTCTATTGGTGCTTCATCAATCATCAATGCAACCTTCCCAATATGCATATTTTTAGGTAATAAGTGATAGATCCTTTCCTTTTGGATACCATAATCCAAACTCTTATGTTCCTTTGAAATATCTGAAAATCCTCTTCACTGCTATGACATGTGATTCCTTTCATGCTTCTTGAAATCGTGCCACCTGTCCAACTTCCTGCATTACATCTGGTCTGGATGTTGTCGCATATAGTAAGATACAAATCATTGACCTATATTTCCTCTAGTTTGTGGACTTTGAATTATCATCTTTTCTCGAATTTCAACTAGTTTGCATAAGAGTGGTAACTAGTTTGTAATCCTCCATTATGAACCTCTTTATCATTTATATGATATACTTAGTTTGAGAAAAATAAAAATACCTTGGTTGCTTTGATGTGTCTGAAGACCCAAAAAGAAGGATAGTTCTTTGATGCAGTAGCCCCTTCTCTCCTAAGGGTTGTGTGACCTCCTGATCTAGGATCAATCAAGAAAATGAGTCTGATTGAATATTTGGGTCTTGACAAGACACCAAACCCACTTACACAAGTCCTTTCTCCAAATATGTAGGTTGTAGGAGACCTGTGAGCCCTCTCCTGAGTGTTGTTCAAACCTCAATGCCAAATGGACTCTAGCTCTCCTCTGGCTAAGCCCTTACCTTCAAGTGACCATGGTTGTGACAACTCGCCTGATCAAAAGACGCGTCACAATTTCACATTTCGCGACTCTCGGAGTGCTACTACCTCCATTCCCCCATTAGCTGAAATCACGATGACCCTATATCTACGACCCATATCTTTCTTTGATCGACGACTGCGATCAAATCGACATTTCTTGTTTCATGACTTTGGAGCCTCCTTTCCTCCATTCTTCTGATAGTCAAAATTGTGATGGCGCTGGATCGACGAGTCAGATATCCCCTTTGATCAACAACTCAGATCATGTTATGATTTTTCATTTCACAATTTCTCGTGACTCAACCTTTGACTCCTTCGAGTCAAAAGTCAGGGTAATGTTGATATCTCTCCACGTGTCCTCCTTGATGATGGATGGTCCAAATGACTTCAGAATTTCGTGACCTTGATCGTCATGTGTGCCTTGAAAGCTTCAATGCTAATGCACTTTTCCTCGATTGGACGACTACAATTCTCTTGTGCTTGGACCGAACAAATCAGATCCTTCCTCCTCTGCACTTTCTCCTTATTGTCTAGACGCTGATTAGACAGTCCATATCTTTCCCCCTGAACTTCCACTTTCTTTAGACTTAGAATATTTTCAAAGGTTTCAAAGGCTTCGACCTTTATCCTTCCTGCGAGTCTGTTTCTTGGATCTCATTAACACTTATGAAAATCCTTATTCCTCCTGATCTTGGCCTCATGAATAATTCGATTTCCCACGCACTCCTTGTGTTTTAGAGATTTCGGTAACTCAGATCCGAAGGATTTCTTGAAGTGAAATTCCTCTCGCCCTCCTAGAGCTCACCTTTTCTAGTTATTTGACTTCTCGCAAAGTCCCTTTGACACTTAGTCGAATCTCGGTCTGTGCACTCCTTGCAGCAGATCTTTATGCAAGGTTTTGGATTCTTGCAGATGATTGTGCACGCCTTGCACCAGACTTTTTCACTCCTTACAAATGGAAAGCTTCATGTTATCTCTTCTGACCTTTAGAATTGAAACAGATCTCGTTGACACACTCCTTGTGTTCTGTGTGCACACCTTGCACTACTTCAACAAAAGAGAAACAATTGAAACTTGTCCTAACATTCACAGTCCCATATATTCCTAACGAAATTCATTCATTCAGTCATGAAAGAATAATAATAGAGAATTGCAAGAAATTTTCACACACCATGCCTTGGATGAATTTTCCTCTATTATATTTTCAAAAGTTAAAAATGGATACAATTGAAATCAAAATCAACAACTGAAAAACTCCAATCTCCTACTAACTTGCAGCTATCTAACTTGCAACTATCTAACCTGCAATTGTCTAATCTGCAGTCAGCCTCATTTGGGTGTACAAAACCTCTATATATCTCATAGGGATCTTAGTTTTTCCCCTGCCTACGTGTCTACATTACAACCTATCCTATAGCTATCTTAGTGCAGTTGCATTCCAGAGACAGAGTGGAAACTCCCACTTCTTCACTCATGATTCCTCAAGCGTGCCTCAAAAGAGTATTTTGGCGCTGAGTTAAGGCATAATTCAAAATATATCCTGCAACTTATAGCATTGAGATCTCGTACAGGTTCCCAGACGCTAATGGGTCTTGCTCCACATATTTGACAGTGATGCTCTTGCATCACACTCCCCTAGACAAAAATTCATGGACTCCTGTCCATGAGCTCCTGCACCGACTGTCCATGCTTCTATATAGAATCTTTATTTTCCCAACTAGAATCTTCTATTGGGTGTCCCTTCCACTTGACCAAATATTCAAAATAGGTCTTCCTCCTGGTCTTTTTTCCAATCCTCTGATCAAAAATCTTCTTCATCTGTGGTTTTTCTACTATAGGCATGTGTTTCTCCCATTAGACCTTCTCTCGATATTATGATCCCTTTATGTCATCTTTCCTATAAGGATATAGGTCTGAAACATTGAATATGGGTGATATTCCTACATAATCTGGCAGCTCAATCTCACAGGCGTTTGCATCAAACTTCCTCAATATTCTACATTTCCCTATCTTCTTCATTTTTAACTTGTTATATGTTCCTCTAGGGAACCTTTCTTTCTTGAGATGTACCAGAATCTGATCTCCCACTTCAAATTGAAGTTCTCTGTGATGTTGATCAGCTATGCGCTTGCACTCTTCGTTAGAGCTCTGCAATTGTCCTCTGATCTGACTATGGAGCTTATGTTAGAAAAATAGGACCGCAGAGCAATAAAATAAAACAAATGCAGAAACAAAACACAGAAGACACACAATACAAGAGAGACACATTATTACGTGGTTCACCCAGTGTGGGCTATGTCCACCAGAGAAATTGCCAGGTCCTTCCTTTATTATTATCTAGTAAATGAAGGGATACAACCTACAACAAAACCCGATGTAACTTCCTCTTCTTTATCTCACAGT